>JAQQSU010014450.1:0-11416 GCA_028627135.1 Pseudochirops cupreus | reverse complement strand
AGAAGTGGGAAAAGGTCCCATATGTACAAAAATATTTATTGCAGCTCTCTTTGTGGTTGCAAAAAACTGGAAATATAGGGGATGCCCATCAATTGGGGAATGGCTGAACAAGCTATGGTATATGAATGTAATGGAATACTATTGTGCTATAAGAAATGGGAAGGAGATGGACTTCATAATTACCTGGAGAGGCTTATACATACTGATGCTAAGTGAGAAGAGTAGAACCAGGCAAAACCTGTACACAATCACAGACACATCGTACATATGATGACCAACCTTGATAAACTGGACTATCCTCAACAACACACAGCTAAAGACAACTCTACAAGCCTCAGGATGAAAGGAGATACCTAAACTCAGAGAAAGATACAGAAAGACTATAGTTTAAATGGAGACTGAAGCAAAAAACGCTATCGTTCTCTTTCGTGTCTGGTTTTGCTTTTTTTTTTCTTTTCCCTGTGATCGCTCATTGGTTACAACCCTTCTATATGACCAAACTATTGTACAATGTGAAAGTATTTGCAGATCCTATACATGATTGCATGCCACCAAGCGGGGGAGGATAGGGAGGGGAGAAAATCTGAAACTCAAGTGATTGTGGAACTGAATCTTGTAAATTAAAAGTAAATGAGTAAATAAAAAAAATTTTAAAAAACAACAAAAAAAAGAAATTATTTTCTTCAACAAGCTTTTGTACTTTCTTTTCCATTCGGCCAATTCTATTTTTTAGGGAGTTATTTTCCTACCTAAATTTTTGTGTACCTTTTCCCAGGCTATTTACTCTTTTTTCATGATTGTCTTGCATTATTTTCATTTCTTTTTCCCAATTTTTCTTCTACTTCTTGAATTTGCTTTTTAAAATACCAAGCTCTTCCAGGAATTCTTTTTGGGCCTGAGCCCAAATTACATTTTTCTTCGAGGCTTCACATGTAGGTTATTTTGACATTATTGTCCATCTCTAAATTTATGCCCTCATCCTGCCTGACACAATAGTTAACTTTCTATAGTCAAGTTCTTTTTCTTTTCATTTTCTCATTTTTTCAGTCTTTTTGTGAGTTAGTGTTTTTATCTGAGAGTTGGGCTCTGTTCCTGCACTGTGGCAAGCTCTTTGTGCTGGGGCTCAAGATCTTACAGCTGGCTTTCACTGAGCTTCAGGGCTTGGTTGTTTGCTTTCACTGGGAGGGTAGGCTACCCTTCTGGCTTGTACTTGTCACTTGCCCCACCTTAGGGGTGGGGCCTTTCTGCTAAGTTGCTATTGTAACAGAGTTTTTCTAGAGGCTGACCCTGGAAGGTGCTTATTGCTGGTCTGCCCCAGGGTTGCAGCCCTGTTGCTGGGTTCCTGGGGAAATAAGATCTCTCTGCTGGCAGGCCCCAGGGGCAGAGTCTCTAGGGTGGGACTTCACTACAGGGTCAAGGCCTCAGTGGTGACTTGTGCTGTGGTTTGGGCCTTGCTGTGCTGCACAGATTATTCACTTCCCTAGGGGGGCTACTGGTTTGCAGGAAGGTAGGGCCTTGATGGTGGATTGACCCACGCTGGGAACCTTGCTGCAGGCACCTTGCCATGAGGTTGGTGGCTGCTGCTCTTGGACCTGGATCCCCTCCGACCCCAGTGAGACATACCTTTTCTGCTGTGCTAATAAAGTTTCCTTGCTTCTAGATCAATTCTGAGGTGGTTTTCTGGTTGTTTGGAACGGCATTTGGAAGGGCTTCAGAGGCTTCCTTCCTCACTCTGCCATCTTGGCAGTGGAAGTCCTAGAGAATTCTGACAAAAGGTAACCCACTAGAGAAATAAATGGGAAATTGTTACACTATCTTTGCCAAGAAAATCCCCATGGAGAAGATTAAAATAATAAAAGAGATGGCATAGAAGATGAGCCTTTTGGGTCAGAAGGTGTGAGGAAGAGCTGAGACAAGTACAAGTAGCTTCAGTATTAATGAAGTGGCTAGGCCAAAGCCCAAAAGAAGGGCAGCTGCACATCTGCAGATAATGAAAACAAAGTCCTATGCTGTAAAGATCAATACTGCATAGGAACCTGGAATGTAATAACTATGAACCAAGGTAAGGTGAATGTGGTCAAGCAGCAGATAGAAAGATGAAACATCAATATCTTGGGTCTCAGTGAACTTAAATGTATGTGAACGGGCAAGTTTAATTCCACTGTTCATTACCTATACTATCATAGCAACAACGCAGTATTCACAATGCCTACAGTAACTATAAACATGTTGATGTGGTTATTAATCACCAAATGTAACAGGCTTTCTACATGGGGAATATAGCTAGAACATTTATTCAAATACCAGAAAGCTGAGTCTCCAAAATCAGAAAGTCAAAGCCATCACAGTAGTTATGAAGTTGGCACATGTAGTTAATGTAGTAAACACCCACATTCTCAGGCCTTTAAAATAGGACAACTACCTCAGGTAAAGCTCCTCCTCTCCTCACTCATAGCAACTGCTCAGCATCCATGCAGCTTGCTCCCAGAAGCTTTGGCCACCTATAGTTTCCATCCCTGGCAGTCCTCAGCAGGAGTCCTTAGCAGAAATTCTGGCTGGTTCAAAGAAAAAAGAGTTCACGCCACAGCCGCAGCCACTGCTTCCAGTTACCACGGCATGGACTGTAGCCTGGCTCTGTCTTCCTCTTGCCTCATCCCTCCCTGCTATGTCAGCAAGTTCAAGGGGCATGGAAGATCTTCAAATCTCATAACCATTACAACTGGCCAAGAATCCCTTTTTCATTAAAGGAATATATCTTAAGTGCCAAAAATTGATGTAAGGAAAATGTGATGAAGGATTCTTATCATCTTCAATGTCAAATTACCTTCCTATTAAAAACCCACGTGCTTTCTACCAAAAAGGAATTTAAATGTCCCATTACTAATTATCTTTGAAATCATAATCCCTGAATACTCATCAATAGATTGCTTGGGAAAAAAATAAATAAAAACACACCCAAATTAATTTGGACCTGAGGTCACAGGCCTCTGAGGTTGCCATGAAAAATTAATTTTAGCCATAGTTATTAGATGTCTCTGTTCCATGATGTCTATGGCCTAATCTTTACAAATTTTATTTCACTCTCTCCACATTTAAAGAAGAGTAACACTGCAAGATACACCAGGGGAATGTACAAAAGCTATCGTTCACACTCAGATTAACAGAGACTAGGCATGTTTCTCTGCCAGGGCTGCTACAAGGTCAGCATGACCTGGGTGCTCCTTTAGGACTCTCACACTCCATCCATCAAAATAAAAGAAACTACAAGTAAGTCATCAAACTGTTCAGCAGCTTAGTAGCTGTTCCTTTTATAGCTCTGAGACTCCTTTGAACTTGTACTACCAAAGCAGGTGTCCCAGTATAAAGAAGCAAGATTCAGACCTGCATATTTCTTTCTTTGCTACAGGATCTTTGCATTTGGTGGATTTTAAATTCTTCCAGGCTTAAGAAATCCGGTTAGGAAAAAACACTTTCTGTAACTGTTTTTAAAAAGAGGTCCCTACCCTACATTGGGAAAAGCAGGACCTGTTTTCTTTTGGATTTTGGAGGCTTGAGTCCAAACCTTTAGAGTAATGTAGATCTGGTTATCTATAATTTGATTACTATAGAAATGAATCAAGAGTTTGTTGCATATTAAAATACATGCATCTAATGGCTATCAGTGCAAAATGTGGAAACAGTTATGGTGTAAATAACTTTTCTATTTTGGGGTGTTCCGTTAAAAGTAATTCAGCACTTTGAATTGAGGGCCTGCTACGAGCAAGGCTCCATGCTAGGTGCTGAAGACACAGAGAAAACAATCCTTGTTCTATTCTGTTTGGAGGATGCAACATTTACCAACATAAGCAAATATAATTTAAAGAAGAACAGAAAAATTTTTCTGTAGGAGGTGGTGCCTCCTTTAGCCCTGAAAGGAATCTGAAAATTCTTAAGGCAAGTCAGTTACATTCATTGATTTTGGTTTCCTAACATACAGAATGAGAGTGGGGCTAAATGATTCTCTTTTAGCTCAAAGATCCTTTTCCTGTTTATAATTAATCATTTAGACCATCTTAGAAATATATTTTAAAGAAATATTCAATTTAATAAACATTTATTAAGCACCAACTATGTACTAAGTACTGTGCTAAACTCTGGGGATACAAAGATGAAAAAGAAAGACAATCTCTGCCATTGAAGATCATACTTACAATCTAGCGGAGGAAGTTTTTCAGGCATGTCTGACCCTTCATGAACCCATTTGGGGTTTTATTGGTTTTCTTACTGGAGTGATTTGCAATTTCCTCCTCCAGCTCATTTTACAAGGAAACTGAAGCAGACAGGGTTAAGTGACTCGCCCAGGGTCACACAGCTAGTAAGTGTCTGAGGCCAGATTTGACCTCAGGAAGATGAGACTTCCAGACTCTAGGCCCAATGCTCTATTCATTGTCCCATGTAGCTGCCCCATGAGGGGGAAGACAACAATGAAAGAATTGCCTTCTTTCATTGAAAGGTTGGAGGAGGTTTCTGGGGGGAAGCAGACACCAGGTACTGGGTGGATATAACTTGATCTGTGGAGTTGAAACCAGGCAGAGCCACAGATACAAAATGGAGTGACCTAAAAGTCCAATTTCTGTCTCCTATAAAGAAAGGATTTGCAAAGAGGTTGGTAATCCAGCTTGGTAATTAAAGTGATGAGCTTATCCTGGGAGAATGTAATATTAAGGGAATTTGAAGATCTTCCCTGCCCCTTAATAGGTCTATGTGATAACATGGAGTCATGGTGCAAGGAGGTTACCATACAGGTGGAGCACAAAGTGTGGAGCAGGAAGTGAGAGTGAGACAGACCTGGGAGAGAGAGGAAGCAGTCAGAGCAGAGTGGCTAGAGTGAATTAAGAGACGGAGGATTTTCACCTGGGGGAACTTGGTTTGTGGGGAGGCCTGAGGAAAGGTGTGAGGTATTTGTGTTCCTTGCATTGGTGATGTGTATGCACTTTGGCTTTATTTTATTTATTTTTTAATGGACTTTGTCTTTAAAAGAACACTTGGGGTGTAGGTGCTTCCTGCGTTGGTAATATATATAGACTTCTTTGTTACTATGATGGATTTGGTTTACTGGTGTTTGAATAAATGTCTTGGTTTCATCTTCAAGGAAGAGAGTCTGTTATAGCTTATAATTAAAACCTGGGAATATGCTTACATATTCATAGCAGCTCCTGTGGGCATTGCATTGGAGAAATAGAGGGGCATCTTGGTCCTGGGGGGCTGAAGCTAGACAGAGTAGCAGACTCAAAGTTGTTAGAGGCATTATGGTGGTATAGAGCTCTAAAGTAGAGGCTATAGTGTGCAGTAAAGGAAAGAGCATTTGGATGATCCCAAGTGATGTACGACCAATTAGTTGGAAGGTGGGAAAATAGATTGGATCCCCTATGTCCCACTCCCCAGTCAATCCTTGGGCTTGTCTCTAACACAACCACATGTACCCTTCAACCATCCCAGCACTCCAACTCTGATCTGTCCCAATAATGTACAAGTTCAGTCTCTCCATTTTGGGACTTGAGGGTAAGCCCCTTGGGACACTTATATAATAAACTTAACCACAACTTGGACACCTCTGGACTAGCATATGTTGGAGCCAGCTGACACTTGCTCTTAAGGACTATTATTGCATTTTCTGTGTGAACATTTACACCTAAGAAATAAGCAAATACTACAAACTGGGTCTTAATTTATTGTTTTGTTGATTGCCTAGAAAGGAAACTACATGGTGCAGTGAATCAAACTCTGGTCCTGGAGTCAGGAAAAACTGAGTTAAAATTCAGCCTCAGATACTTACTAGCTGTGTGATGCTGAGCAAGTCACTTAACCCTATTTGCCTCAGTTTCTCACCTGTAAAATGAACTGGAGAAGGAAATGGCAAACCACTCTAGTATCTCTGCCAAGAAAACCCCAAATGAGGTCACAAAGAGTTGGATATGACTGAATAAAAACAGCTACAGCAAAGTGATGGGAAAATGTCAATAATGTAGATTAAGCTTAAAAGCTTATTTTGTATATTTTTTTCAGAGAGCTAGTTGTTAAATATTTACTAGCACACCTCTGCCCACAACCCCAAATGAGCAGGTGTCCTTAAGCAAATTCTTCACCCCTCCCCCAAAATACCCATCCCTCTCTCTTTCAGATCGCCTCTTGGTTGCTCCATATGTGCTGTGTGAATACGACAATGTGGGTAGAGGATGGTAGATAAATAAAAATCCCTGCCCTGCCTTTTTTCAGATGGAACAGAATGAATTGCACAGAATGAATGTCATTTCAATATTCCTACTACCTCAAAAGCCATACGTGTTGTAGGCATGCATGTTCGGCTTGTTAATGAGGCCCTTTGTCGAAGTCAATGACAGCTCAGTGAGTAGAGAGTGTTGGTCCTGGAATCAGGAAGAACTTACTAGTCTTACTAGTTAAAACTTACCAGTTGTGTGACCCTGGGTGAGTCATTTAACCTCTGTCTGCCTCAGCTTCCCCAACTACAAAATGGGAATGATAAAAATAAAACATACCTTGCAACGTTGTTGTAAGGATCAGTGAGATAATACTTGTCAAAAGTGCTTAGCGTGGTGCCTGGCACATAATAGACACTGTGTAAATGCTTATTTCCCTTCCCCTTCCCTTTGAAGACTTTTGTACCATCCACATCATTGCTTGTCAAATGCAGAAATTGCATGTGTTTTTGTGTTTCCATTTAACATCTAATGTAAAGAAATGCAGTTCAGGCCAACTATCTTTTCAGATCATTCTCACCCTGTTCGGGAATCTTACATCACACCAGGAGATCTGACTCTTTAAATAAACCAGAGTTTTCTCAAGCATAGAGTGAAGTCGGAAAAAAAATGCAAACCTGTCAGAAGGCTGGGGGTGGAAGGTAGTACTAAGTGGCTAAAGAAATCTCCTTGATAGTTTTAGATAATCTTAGAAATAAACATTGTACAATAAAAAGAGGCACCCCTAAATCTTAGACTGTCAAAATGGGGAGCTCTGGGATTAGAGAAAAATCAAAGACTAACTATGCTTCTGGCATTTGGATCAACATGAGGTCAAAACTCATTTCTGCTAGGATTTTAGACAAAAGGATTCAGGTAAGTTAGCAAGGGAGACCTGATTATATGCATTTCCTCCACTATAATGGGCCTGTAGCTAGGTGTGGCAGTATAGGCTGAGCTAGATGACAAAGCAAATTCTAGCCCACCTCTAAGGATCTGCCTCTTCTTTCTTCACATGAGAGCAAAAGCAGCTATTGAGTATAAATAATATATAATTCTCCATTTTGTATGAGATAGTGTGATGGCCAGAAAACCAGCAATTACTGACTTTCTTTATTGAGAAGCAAAATCTATTGAATTTTTTAAAAATGAAGTAACGTGAACTGCTCCTTCAACCATTGGATCATGGGTTGAGAGCAGGGCATGACTTCAGAGGTCAGCTAGTCCAACTCTCTTATTTTGTAAATGAGGAAACTTGAGCCCAGGACTACATGATTTGTCCAAGGTCACCTACTTAGAGCAGCAGAGTTGAATTGGACTAGTAGTCCTTTGACTTCAGATCTGACACTCGTTCTAGAATACCAAGTTACCTCTTATCTAGATATTTCCAAATATTCAGATCACTGGTATATAGAACAGAGATGTCAAACACACAGTTCATGGGCTTCGCTTGGCTTACAATACTCCTGAGAGTAATCAGATTTAAATGTAATTGGCATATATTTAGCAAAATAAAAATGCAATAAAACATAGACAACATTACATTTTAAAACTAAGTCAAATGTGGCCTTCAGGAATCCTTATGCTTCGTTTAGTGGCCCCTGTTTATATTTGAATTTGATATGACTGATATAAACAGAAAATGAAACAGAGACAGCTCTAGTTCCATTCAGTTCAAGGGACTGAGTGACAAACATATAATATGAAATATCATTTTATCTAAATTCATCATTTCATTGATGAAAAAGAAGAGACCCACAGCAGTTAAGTGGTTTGCCTAAGGTCATTAGTCAGTCAGTCACCAAACAGTGCCTGCCATATGCTCAGGCTCTGTGCCAAGCACCAGGGATACAAAAAAACAAAAAGGCAAAAGACAATCCTTGCCTTTGAAGAGTTCAGTCTAAAAAGGAAGATAACATGCAAAAAACTATATAAAAGTGAGATATGTACAGGATAAATTGGAAATAATCAATCGAAGGGAGCACTAGCTTCAAGATGGGTTGGGCAAGCCTTCCTGTAGAAGGTGAGATTTTTAGCTGTGACTTAAAGGGGAACTAAAACCAAGAGATTCTGACTTCCAGTCTTTTACTGCTTTATTTTCTCTGTTTCTCTTAAAGATCTTTCAACATTGTGATGCTTTCCTGCTCACAATGAGGGATAAATGTCCTACACTTAGGTTCAAAAAGTACATATACAGGCTGGTAGAGATGAGACTGGACAATAGTTCCTATAAAAAGATTGAGGGCAGTGGGTAATGGACAGCCTGTAATGCACAAGTGGGTAGGGTTAGACTTGGAGTGAGGAAGCCCTGAGTTTGAATCCTGCCTCTGACATTTACCAGCTGTTTAACCCTGGGCAAGTCACTTTACTTCTCTCAGTCACAGTGAATGAGCTTGTTAGTAGTACCTACTTCACACAGTTGTTGTAAGGATCAGTTGAGAAAACATTCAGAAAACACTCCTTTGAAAACCTTAAAATTCTATTTATGTGTCAGCTATGATGATGATGATGATGATGATGGTGATGATGATGATGATGATGATGATGATGGTGATGATGATGATGGTGATGATGATGATGACACGATGTTCACCCAAAAGTCACATGGTCTTATCGTAAGTTGTATTAAGAATACAGAACACTGCCTAGAGTCCAAAACAAAGAAAGTCAGTCTCACTCTACTCTGCTCTGTTCAGACCCCATCAAGAATATGTATGATCACATTCAGTTTTGGGCACCATTGTTTAGGAAGGACATTGAGAAGCTGGAGAACACCCAGAGGAAGATGGCAAGGATGGAAGCCATGTAATAGAAGGCTTAGTTGAAGAAACCTAAGGTTTTTCTCCAAAAGAAGAAATGACTGGAAAGAAGGTATACAATAATAGTCTTTAAGTATTTGAAGTGCTGTTCCACTGTAATTATGGGCCAAGTCAATGCAGCAGCCTGAACTGAACTTAGTGTAGGGCTTCTTAAGTTGAGATCATATGTTTTTAGAAGGTCTATGATTCAATAGAACTGGTTTCTTTTGTAAACCTACATATTTTATTTTGTGCATTTAAAATCAGTGTTCTGAGAAAGGGCCTGTGGGCTTCACTAGGTTGCCAAAGGGGTCCATACCATAAAAAACAGGTAGCCAGCCTCATACCTCAGGTGGTGCCCATGCAGGAGTCTCATGTCTAAGTGTAGCTAAACATCAGCAATTTGCTGTTCTGTTTCTGTTATTAACATAGTATCTACAGCCAGAAATTTATTTTAAAATTCTACCTTTGAAAAATTCTGCCTGTGAATTTTAAAGCAAGAAACTATCCTCCTACTAAATGAAGTTTACTTTGTGAATTAGTAAACAGAGACAGGTTAGACTTGGACTCTTGTACACATACACAAACATACACATACACAAACATACACACACACACACGTGTATATATGCGTACACATATACATGCATTGTAAGTACATTCAAGTATAGCTACATATGTAAGTATTATTGTTTTCATGTTCTTGTATGTGTATATATGCACATTTATATAGATATGTACATATGTATGTATGTATATATGCACACACGCACATACACTTCTCTTCTATTGCAGTAAAGATTCTCAAGAATATGTGAC
The DNA here is from genome assembly GCA_028627135.1 of Pseudochirops cupreus. Lineage (NCBI taxonomy): Eukaryota > Metazoa > Chordata > Mammalia > Diprotodontia > Pseudocheiridae > Pseudochirops > Pseudochirops cupreus. The sequence goes on along the minus strand of JAQQSU010014450.1, from coordinate 1,563 downwards.
TTCAAGTTCTGTTATCAATAGAAAATTATAATTTTTCATTTCCTATCATGAGAATGGACAGTTAGGTGGCAAAGTGGATAGAGTGCTGGGCCTGAAGGTAAGAAGACTCATCTTCCTGAGTTCACATCTAACCTCAGACGCATTAGCTGTGTGACATCACTTCACTCTGCTTGCCTCAGTTTCCTCATCTATAAAATGAACTGGAGAAGGAAATGGCAAACTACTCCAGTATCTTTGCCAAGAAAATCCAAAATGAGTTGACAAAGAGTAAGGCATTACTGAATAAGAAATTATAAGAATGCTATTATTTTTAAGAGCCTCTCCATGAACTTCAAATATGATAGAGAATGGACGTGGGAAATATCTACAGTCATTTCTACGTACTCTTGGAAACATGCAGCCACAGCTGATTGACTGTTTCCCTTTATGTTGCCTTGTGTTATAGATACAGTTTTTCCATTTAAAAACATTGGTCAGGGTGCTGGAATCAAGGGTTGCTTATTTTGAAATATGCATCTGTATTACCTTGTCTTCCTTTTAGAGGGGAATTCAGTTTTAATGATACAAATAAGTGAAGAGTTTCTGTGTGAAGGTAGCTCTTTCTAGTGTCATAAGTAGCCAGAGTGCCCACTAAATCTTCCCTTAATCAATTCTTATTGGTCTACAACAAAAGCAATTCAATTGCTTGTCACAGTACCAAATCCTGAACAGGACCATGTACAACATAATGAGGCTAGCAGAGAATTCTTTTAATAGATCAAATAAAATGTCATCACCTCAATGTCTGCTGCCCATAAGTGCAAGACACTTTATTAGGCACTGTACATGATCAATTATATTGGAACAATTCTAAATCAACAATTTTGATTCAGGTTATTAAATCCCAAAAGCTTAAATGGCACTGTGAGAGACACAAAAATAAATTATTATAGTTACTCTCCTTAAGGATCTTACTGTTTGATAGAAGAAATAAATTACAAATCATATCAAATAAATTATGTTTCTTAACCTGGAAACTGTAAACTTTTAAAAATACATGTTCATACTTGCATTTCAATGTAATAGATTTCCTTTATAATTCTATGTATTTTTTGCACTTATAAACTTTGTTTGAAGAAGGGATCAATCCATGGGCTTCTTAAGATTTCCAAAAGGATCTATAGCACAACAAAATAACCAAGAACCTTTGATATAGACAGTATTTGTAGTCCATGTAGAAAAAAGTGAGTTCTTTTTTTTTCTTTTCAATATTATATGGGTAGTAAGAAGTTTATGTTCAAGTAATAAATTATGTCACCCAAGAAATAAATTTCTGCTTTTTTTTCTGTTCAATTTTTAGTTTTTTATTTCAGATTTAAATTTTTCTAGAAATGGAATGCCTAGGTTGCATTGACCATTGATGGCCAAGGTAACTGGAAAGACAATATTTGTTTCATTCTACAGCAATAGAACTATTTCCTATCGCATTTTGACCTTATGTATCAGCAAGCACCCCAGCACACCCAGGGGGGCTGCTAGCACAGGTTCTTAGATCTGCTTTTCTAAAGGAAAGCAACTCAAAAT
>JAQQSU010001445.1:0-14995 GCA_028627135.1 Pseudochirops cupreus | reverse complement strand
CTCTGGAATATCATATTCCAAGCCCTTTGATCCCTTAATGTAGAAGCTGCTAGGTCTTGTGTTATCCTGATGGTGTTTCCACAATACTCAAATTGTTTCTTCCTGACTGCTTGCAGTATTTTCTCCTTGATCTGGGAACTCTTGAATTTGGTTATAACATTCCTAGGATTTTTCTTTTGGATCTTTTCCAAGAGGCAATAAGTGAAATCTTTCCATTTCTATTTTGCTCTTTGGTTCTAGAATATCAGGGCAATTTTTGCTTGATAATTTCTTGAAAGATGGTGTCTAGGCTCTATTTTTGATCATGGCTGTCAGGTAGTTCAACAATTTTTAAATTATCTCTCCTGAATCTATTTTCCTGGATCTGTTTTATAGTATCTTGATTTCTCATAAAGTCATTACCTTCCCATTGCTCCAATCTAATTTTGGAGGAGTTATTCTCTTCAGTGAATTTTTGAAATTCCTTTTCCTTCTGGCAAATTCATCTTTTTTAAGGCATTCTTCTCCTCACTGGCTTTTTGGACCTTTTGAGTTAGTCTATTTTTTAAGGTGTTATTTTCTTCAGTGTATTTTTGGGTCTCCTTTAACAGGCTGTTGACTTGCTTTTCATGATTTTCTTCCATCATTTTCATTTCTCTTCCCAATTTTTCCTCCACTTCTCTTACTTGACTTTCAAGATCCTTCTTGAGCTCCTCCATGGCCTGTACCTAGTTCATACTTTTCTTGGAGGCTCTTGATGCAGGAGTTCTGACTTCATTGTCTTCCTCCTGCTCCATACCTTGATCTTTTTATCTCCCAAAAAGGATTCTATGGTCTGTTTGTGCTTCCTGCACTTGCTTGAATTGCCAGCCAATTACTTGACTTTTGAGCTCTTTGCTATGGTAGAACTCTGCTTCCAGAATGGAGAGAGCTTTGTCCCAAATCACTTGGGTTTTTGCAGCTGTCAGAGCTATTAGGAGAGCTTCCTCTCTACAGCTCCCACAAGCTCTGGCCACACACGCAGGGATCACCACCTAAGACTGCTACCCAGATCCAAGCAGGTTAAGCAAGAGCTATTACCCTCTGAATAGTCACTTGGTCCCCCTAAGATTTGTAGGCCAGAAGCTCCTGAGGCAGCCATGCAGCAGCAGCTGCAGGCACCAGGCCTCCTTCACTTTTCATCCCAGGGGCAGGGCCCAGACCACAGTCTTCTGTCCACCCCTGTTCCAACAGAGTTCCACACTGACCTTTTAATTTGTCTTTGGGATTTATGGGTTAAGAAGTTTGGAAACTGCCACAGCTGCTGGTGATTCACTCTCTTGAAGTCTGTTATGGCAGCTGCTGGTCAGGGCTACCCTGGAACCATGGTTCGTGTGAGACTGTGCTCTGCTCCCAACACACTGTGATAGTCTTTTCCTGTCTGCCGGGCTTCTTTCAGTGGGAGATTTGTTTCTCTCTGTCACTTTGTTGGATCTGTAGCCCTACCATTTGTTTATGGTAATTTTTTTACATGTATTGGAAGTGATTGGAGAGGGAGCTCACACCATGTTTGTGCTTCCTCTCTGCCATCTTGGCTCTGCATCCTGATTCACTTCTTAAAGAGGCCTATTCACTCAGTGGGCATTACCTCACTCTAAGTGAGTACATGAAAAGGCCTTAGGCTAAAAGAGCCAGGATCTCACATTTTATCTTGGGACATCTCCAGTCATCCAGATGAATACCTGACCATTGGACCCAAATGGCTCTGGAGGAGAAAGTGAGGCTGGTGACCTTACACGGCCTCTCTCACTGAAATCAAAGTCAATTGCTCATCATGTCATTGTTCCCTTGATGCCATGGTCCTCTTCCAGAATGAAGGACAAATACAACCAACAAGCTTTGGATGAGTTCAGAAGTTCTTGGCAGTTGCCTAAGGGACATAGAACATAAGGCCATGCAACTTCTAAGTGTCAGAAGAAAGATTTGAACTTGTGACTTCTTGACCCCAAGTTTAGCACAGAACATGTTGCCAGATGTATAAAGCTGCCTCCTGCCTCAGGCAGGCATTGCACATTTACAAAGCTATGTGTCTGGCACTGTGCTCATCAATGAGGACAGGAGTACAACCAAAAGGAAGTACTGTTATTGTCCTCAAGGAACTTTCATTCTGGTGGGAGAAGGAGAAAGGGAATAAGCATATATATAGCACCCACTATATGCCAGGAAATTTGTTAAGTGCTTTTTGTAGATATTATCTCATTCCATCTTCTCAACAATCCTGCCAAGTAGGCACTATTATTATCCCTAATTTATAATTAAGAAAATTGGGTAAAACAATTAAAATGACTTTCTCAAGGTCATACAGTTACTTAGACTTTGAGGCTGAATTTAAACTCACATCCTCCAGACTCGAGATCCAGTGCTCTATCTACTACACCGCCAAGTACTTCTAAAGAAGAAAACACATACAAACATATCAGTGGCAGTGGTGACTGTATGGATAGTGCTGGCTATTGTACAGTGGAGAGAGGAATGCAGCATGGTTGGGTGGGGCCTGTCTCCAAAATGGAAGCCCAGAAAGGAATTAACCAATGGGAGAAGTGGGCCAGCTTGGCAAAGGGGTGTTCCAGAAGGAGAAGGAAGCTGAGTGATTGTGGTGAACAGTCTAGGGAGTCAGAACACAGGCAGGAAGGGAGATAAAACAGGCTTTTATGAGTGGCAAGGTGTTGGCCTACAAGTCATACTGTGAGGGCAGGAGATCCTAGCTTCTGCTCTAATATTGTTGTGCTCTGGTGCCTTGAATGGGTTACTATTCTCTGATCTCAGTGTCTGAATTTACAAAATGAGAGATACAGACTAAGGAAATCTACAGACTTTTTTAATGCTATGTTTATAACTTCCATACTTAGACTTGCTGAATACGTTGGTTTGCTGAGGCTCCTTATCCACCCCACCCCACCCTTGTCCCTAAGGGAAGCTCTCGTTATGAGTTCTGTGTTATAACTGAACAAACAGAATAAAGGAAAGGTCAGTAGAGGACTAATATTGGTGCTTAGGGCTCTGACTCTGAGCAGATACACATGGGGAACCCCATGTGTGATCACATTGTGGAAAAATTCATGAAAGACATAAATAGAAAAGGAAGGTTTCCAGTGTAGAAACCCACAAGGAATAGGAAACTTTGACCATCTGTAAACCTGACCATGTTTATTTAAAAATTCTACTTATTGGAGCCTATAGATTCATTTGTAAATTATCTTGGGGCCATTTTACAGTTATTGTCCTAACCACAACTGAACTTTAGTTAGGAGTTTAAAGTTTGTAAAGCTCACAAATGAGCTCATTTCAATTTCATGAAAACCCTGAGAGAATGGAGTTTCAGGTATTAATATTATTCTCATCTCGACAAAATCTCAGAAAGGTTAAGTGATTTGTCCATGATCACACAGCTAATAAGAATCATTTTCTCTTTGCTTATATTTGTTAACCTAGTGCTTATCACAGTGCCTGGCATAAAATAAATACTTAATAAATGTTATATTCTCTCTGTCTCTGTCTCTGTCTGTCTTTCCGTGTTTCTCTATCTTTGTCCATCTCTCTCTGTCCCTTTCTGTCTGTCTGTCTCTCTCTCCTGTTCTTTGTGATTCACTCCAACACTAATGCTCAAAGAATAGGCTCCCTGAAAACTTATTATGTATGAGATATGTCATAGTGGCAATTAATTTTGCATAAAGGTTGAACCACATGGCTACTTAGGTCCTTTACATTATATAGCTCTGTGACTATGAAGTCAGGGCCAGCCAAAGGGAAAATTGCAAAATGGGATCATAAGCTCAGTCTTAGACTTAGAGCCTGATGAGGTCCAGCCCAGGTAAGGGGTGAATATCTTAATCCATAATGAATTATTCCATAGTGAATATCTTCCATAGTCAATATCTTAATCCAATAGCGCATTTCTCTAGGCCTGCTCATGCGTGATGTAGCCAGGTATCAGAGATGTCACACTCTTTGAAGTTCTGGAAATGACTTGTGCATAATCAATGCCATAGTCTGTGACAAGTTTGATACAGATTCTGCAAAGTGAGAAAAAGACTTCCAGGCTCAAGAGTAGGGAAGTACTATTTTCTCACGTGCATTGTACTTTCAGTTTGAGCTCATTCTTACCACAGTTTATGTATATTTTCAGAAGAGTGAACCCTAGGGTTTTTAGGTGTCTAGGGAAAGGGGAAGATGTTTTGTGTTAGCAGATTTTAATGTAACCTCTTTGTAAATCTGTTTTCTAAAAACTACTGTATTTTGGCTGATTATTGATGTGGAGCACACTGATGGGAACTCAAAGTACCAGCAATATCTCCTCTAAGAAGTATTCCTAGGATTGAAGGACTTGGAATATGGTATTCTGGAGCTCAAAGGAGCTAAGATTAAAGACAAGAATTACTTACCCAGCAAAACTGAGTATAATTCTTCATGGGGAAAAATGGACATTCAGTGAAATAGAGGACTTTCAACCATTTTTGATGAAAAAAACCAGAGATGAATGGAAAATTTAACTTTCAAATACAAGATTCAAGGTATGGAAAGGTAAACAAGAAAGAGAAATCATAAGGGACTTACTAAAGTCTGACTGTTTACATTCCTACATGGACAGATAATATTTGTAACTCATGAGACCTTTCTCAGAATTAGCATAGTTGGAGGGAATACACACACACACACATGCATGCATGTATATATGCATATGTATGTGTATATACTATATGTATATCTATATACTATTCACACATATATGCATGCATGTGTATATGTGTGTGTATATATATATATGTATATACGACATGTATGTGTATGTCTCTAACACACACACATATAGTCAATGATCTCACATAAAAGAGGCAAGAAAAAATGGTTACAATGGAGGGGATGAGGGGGGAAGTGAGAGGAAATGAGTGAACCTAACTCCCATGGGATTTAGTTTAAGAGGGAATAATAACATCCACACTCATTTGGGTGGGGAAATCTATCTTACCTTACGTGAAAGTGAGGGGAAAAGGGAATGAAGGGTGGGGTGATAGAAGGGAAAGCAGAGGGGGGCAGGCAATAATCAGAAGCAAACCCTTTTGGGGAGGGCAGGTAAAAGGAGAGAATAAATTGGGGTGGGGTAGGATGGAGGGAAATACAGTTAGTCTTTCACATCATGTTAATATGAAATATTTACATGAGTGCACATGTATAAGCTATATGGAATTGCTTGCTTTCTCAATGAGGGTGGGTGGGGAGGGAAGAGGGGAGAGAATTTGTAACTCAAAGTTTTAAAAATGAATGTTAAAAAATGTTTTTATGTGCAACTGGGAAACAAGATACACAGACAATGGGGAATAGAAATCTGTCTTGCCCTACATGAAAATAGAAAGGAAGAGGATAAGACAAAGGGGCAGTGGGGCAGGTTGTGATACAAAACAGGGCAGACTGGGGGAAGGGGTAATCAGAATGCACGCTCTCTTAGGGTTGGAGGTGGGAAGAGATGGGGAGAAAATTTAGAACTCAATATTTTGTAGAAGTGACTGTTGAAAACTAAAAATAAATACATTATTATTTTTTTTAAAGTATCCCTAGAAGACTAAATGCAATTACTTCTAATTTCTGGACCCAATGTACCAGTACCAGTCCAAGTTGGGGGGTGAGCCCATGAGCACAATATACCTTACCACAAAGGAATAAATCTAATACTGTATGTTATAGGCATCATGGAAGGATGGTAGGAGATAGAGACAGATTATTAAAAGACACTTTAGAGATTTTCCAATCCTAATCCCTCATTTTACAGACAAGAGAACAAGTACAAGAATGGTGAACTCAAGGCCACCAAGAGAGTTAGTTGCTGAGTACAGAGTAGAGCATTTAAATCCAGTGTCTACTAGACCGTTGCTTCCTTTTAGGGGAAATCCATTGATTCTCTTTAAATGGCATCCCTCTAAGTGTCCACCCAAATAATCTCAAAAAGCCAAATGCAATGAAATCTCAAAAATAAAGACTTTAATATCGTAGCTGAAAACTAAGGCCCAGTGAAGTGAATGAAATGTCTTGCTCAGGTCCATCAAAATCGTAGGTAGCAGAACTGGACTTTGAACCCAGGTCCTGTGATTCCACACTCAGTGCCCTTTCTATTAGATTATGGGATAAGAGGGTCAAATTTGAACTGGAAAAGATTTCAGATACCACCAAGTCCAACCTTCACATTTTACAGGTGAAAACATTGGAACCCAAACAGGAAGTAAGAGTGTCCCAACATTATACACTGAGAGGGTGACAGAAGATTTGATGTTGAGTCCTGGAGGAAATATGGGCTAGTGTAAATCAATTAATAAACTAGTATTTATTATACACCTACTGTATGCCAAACTCTGCTAGGCACTGTGTATAAAGTATAAAGAAGAAACAATTTCTACTAACAGGGAGTTTACATTATAATGGAGGAGACATGTACTTATGAAACTATATGCAGAACGCCACCATGGGGGGGGCGGAAGGGAGGGGAGAAAAATCTGAAACTCAAGTAATTGTGGAACTGAATCTTGTAAACTAAAATAAACAAGTCATTCAAAAAAAAAAGAAAAAAGAAACTATATGCAGAATAGATATTCAAAAAAAGAATAAATATGAAATAGTTAAATATAGGGTCGTTTGAGAGAAAGGGAACTAGCAATTGGGGAAATCAAGAAAAACTTAATGTAGAAGCTGCCCCTGAGTTGGGCCATGATAAAACTTCCAGAAGCCTCTGGAACCAGGCATAAACTCTTTGACAGCATAATGCCTGAAACACAGCAGGTGCTTAATGAATGTTCATTCACTAATTTACTGGCTACTCTTTGCATTATACCAACATACCCCTTGTTGCTGCTAGTATCACTTGGCTATTTCTGAATACTACATTCACTCTTGAGCTGAAGGGGAGCTTCGAACTGATGTGCTGTGCTACTAAACTGGGAGGCTTGCAGCTTGGGCTCCTTTTCTGAGGCCTTTCTGCAGCTTTTCCACTTCTCTGTGTTTTGCCATCTCTGTCTTGGTTTGGCTGTGCTCATATACACAAAAAGACTGGATTGTGGCAGAAATCTATTAATCTGAAAATAAGAGGGTGCTTTCAAATGACAAAGAAAGTGGTTTTTTCAGTACCTATTGATGTGCACTTCTTTGGTTTTAATCCCTCTGTCTCTAGGTCTCTGTCTTTGTCTCTGTCTGTCTTTGTCTGTCTCTGTCTCTCTCTCTCCCTCTCTCTCTCTCTCTGTTTCTCTTTCTCTCTTTCTGTCTTTCAGTCTTATTGTCTCTCTGTCTCTGTCTGTCTCTCTGTCTCTGTCTCTGTCCCTGTCTCTGTTTCTCTGTCTCTTTCTCTCTCTGTCTCTGTCTCTCTCCTCTCTCTTGTTTCTTCCCCCTCCCCCTACTAGCACCTTCTGGAAATTTTTTCCCAAAGTGCAGTCAAGCATCCAAATAATCAACAACATCGTAATGGAACCACTCCTTCTATTGGAAAAAATTGTAAGAATTAGGTGAACAAACTGACCTCATACTTATCATCTTTTGTCTAACTTAGATGCCTTCTTAGATTAAACACTTTATAACATCAAAAAAAATGAAACCTATGAAGTTAGAACATTAGGGTTCAAACCCTGCTTCTGCCACTAATTATTGGTACCCCTTTAGGGGAGTCACTTCTTCACTTCTTTGGGTTGATTTCACTTTCGGCATTTGTAAAGTGAGGGTGGTTGGACTAGGCAGCCTCAAAGGTCCCTTCTAACGTATGATATATAATTGTTGATTTTCATGATTTCCTTTTTTCCTCTTCAAAAGCTACAAAGTTTTAAAAAATTCTTTGTTCTGCAAAATGACTGGAAGATGAATACAGGGGGAAATATAGGTGATGGTATGTGTTTATATATATGTATATACATATATATACATATATATATACACACATAAATATATATATACACATACTATTCATGTACACATATATATACACATATACATATTTATTATATGCACATATCTATACAATTAAAAACTATTATTCAAAAAAGATAATGTGTATAATCTCTGTTGTTTCTTTAGCATAGAGACAATATCTGAACCCTGTAGGACTCTGTATAGAGTGCTTGCTGACACCTGCATCAAACAAACCTGCCAGCCTTGGCTTCTCTAAATAGCATTTTGAGTCAGATGATCGCTTATGAAGAGATCCCAGGTACTTCTTCCATGCATGTATGTTTGTGTAAGTATGTGTGCATGCAGACACATGCATACACATACAAACATGCTCACACAATGCACATATGTGTACATACATATTCATATGTGTATGTGTGTATGCATGAATGTTTTTGTGTATGCATGTGTGCGTGCATGCATGCATCTATGCATGTGTATATGTACCTATGAGTCTAACCTTCAAGTTTCCCTGTAGGCTGGCCCTTTTCAGCTTTCTCTCTCTCTCTCTCTGTCTCTTTCTTGTCTCTGTCTCTCGTCTGTCTCTCATCTCTCCACCTTTCCCCCTTCTAGACCTGGAAATTTTTTCTCTATTCAAAGGCTCCTCCTCGCTTAGATATTCTGTCCTTCCTATTTTGTGAACCTTTCTAATGATTCTAGTTAACAAGTTATGTTCGTATTTGTTTATTTGTAAATATGCTTCGTTAAAAATCTAAAATGAAGAACTCAAGCATATTATTGAGATATTTCATACATATAAAGAAATTATGCCCGATTTTTTTTTCTTCAAAGAAATCAATTTTCTGTCTCTCAATTTTCAGTTCCTTGAGATGCTGGCCTTCAGCACCAAAGACTCTAGAAAAGAAATTACACTTTCCTTTTAGCTTAATATTTTATGTTGGCATTAGCTTTCTTCAGTTTTATTGCTTTATTTTATTCCTATAATAAAGTCTCAGCAGGCTGAGACTTTCTATAAAGTTCTTTGAGGTTGTAGATGATGGTAATCTGCATCTAAAGCATCCTTTGCTTAGGACTTGATAGAGTAAAGGCATGCTCACAGTGCCCTCTATGCTGAAGTCTTTAAATGAGTTTTATTTAGAATGCATATGAATAATGGTACTCTCAGATGGATGGTATTGGCTCTATATTTGGCCCTTTCACACAATATCTTTTAATTCTGCTTTATCTGGCCATTTTCTATCCTTCAAGGCCCAATTTAAATCCCAACCCTTTCATAAAGTTTTTCCTGACCACAATCTTTGGTAATCATTGCCTTTCCTGGACACCTGTTGAATTTTTTTGTTTGTAAAATTACTCCCCAATTTAGCAGTACTCTATGTGCCAAAAGTCTGGGTATAAATTCCACAACCTCAAAGTAGTAAAGGCTCCCAGAGGCCGTTTAGTCCAACGGATATTGGAGCAAAAATCTCCTACAAGATTCCTTATAAGTGGTCACCCAGCTTTTGCTTAAGGACTTCCAGGCAGAGAGAACCTCTAAGCTCCTTAGACTGTGAGCTCCTCTAAGGCAGGCACGGTATTTTGCATCTTTTTTGTAGCCCCAATACTTAGTGCAGTGCCTGACACTTAGGAAATGTTACTCTACTGACTGGTTGGACTTCTGAGGAGTCAAATTGCACTTTTGTATTTCCCTAAATTTTAGTTATGTTTCTCTTTCCTCAATATTAAATTTGTCTGCTACTTTTAACTTCAAATTATTGCTTCTAATTATGCTCTCTGGGAGTTATAAGATATTTGGATAGCTAATTGCTGTTTCTTAAAGGATATAAATGCATGTGTATGCCTGCATACATACACACAGAGATATGAATATCTACCTATATATGTTTATATTATACACACACATATATATGTTGTTTCTCTAAACTGCAATTTCTGACATGCCAGTGAGTACTCAAATCCATATTACAACTATATTTCAGCAGAGGCCCTCACGAATATTGGTCTCTATTAGAAATAACACTCATGAATGGTAAGAGCTTTATACCCTCCTCACCATGACTGCCAGTTCATTCTGGAGAAAGCATGTACAAAGGCCTCCCAGCTGCTTCATCGTCCTATATTGAAGTAGGCCTATTTTAGAGGGCCTACTCAACCGCATAGAACTCCCTAGAACAGAACCCAGGAGTTCTGCTTGGTTGATGACAAATTGTCAAAATCCCATCTGGAGCTAGAAAAAGCAGCAACATGTATACAAGCACACTCATGGTAAATTTGGTTTTCCTAGATTCATGTGGAAGCAAAGTACTATTTTTTAACAGTCATCTTGATTTTTGTTTGAAAACAAAAGATGTTATCTTTGGGTAAAAAAAATAAACACAACAAAACTATTTTTCTGTATGGATCTACTAAAGACAAACAAACTCTGTTTGTTTTAGAATTACTACATAAGAAACTCAGTCATCTTGCTCAGAAGGAAAATTTTGTATCTATGGTTTTATAAGGAAGGTAATGATTCCTTCCATTTCCCATGACTCTGAATATAGGCAATTCCCTAGTATGAATTAATGGGCCATATTCTAAAGTAGTGGATCAAAGGGTGGGACATCAGTCATTAGCTAAATGAGAGCCTTTGGGGCCGTGGTTCTCAACCTGTGGGTCGCGACCCTTTGGGGGGGGGAGGTTGAACAGGGTGGCCTAAGACCATCAGAAAATATGTATTTCCAGTGGTCTTAGGAACTGACACACCACTCCTCTATCTGTCTGCAGGTGGTCTGCCCACATGTAGATACACCCACATAAAAGTATTAAAGGGTTGTAGCATTAGGAAGGTTGAGAACCACTGCTTTGGGGGAACACAGACCTCCTAACTGCTTTCAATAACACGCCAAGTTAATCTTCCTGCTCTTCTCTGAACTGGTAAATGATTACCAGAGTATTATTAGTATTATTATTTTGTGTTGGTCTGTGGACACTATATTTTTAGGACAAATTAGGGGAGTGATCAGATGCTGATAATACTGGAGGCTAGGTCACATGAAAGTGATCAGAAGGAACTAGGGATTATTAACCTTGAAAAGACTTAACATGGGTCATGCATTTAAGCTTCAAAAGGATTGGTATTAAAGACAGTGTTTAGATTTTCTCTATCTACCACAGAAAGCAGGCTTAGGAACAATCAAGGAAATTGCAGAGAAGGTATGTTCAGTTTGGTATGAAGAATGTCTTTTTTTTTTTAAACTAGAGTTATCCAAAAGGTCAAAATGCACTTGGTCTCCTTGAATAATAGTGACTTCCCAAGTATTAAAGTCCATTAAGCAGAACACAATGATCACTTAGGATCAGCAGGTCAGATGGTTCAAGCTTAATAAATGTTTTCCCTATCCATCTATCTGTCAAATTTACATTTGTCTTTCTGTCTTCTCCCACTCATCTTCTGATTAGTTTCAAAAAATAAACTCTTCCAGCTTTGCTAGTGCTAACCCCTTTACCTCTGACATCTTCTTCTGTCTCTAATGATCCCTTGATCCATTTATCATTTCTACTCTGTTTTACAATTATTCTTTCCCCATGCCCTAAGCATTCATTCCTAAATCTGCTTCCCCTTTCACTGCCAATTTCACAAAAGAATTGTCAATACTTGCTAAGTCCATCCACTTCCTTAACACCCACTCATTCTTCAAGTCTCTTCCTGTGTGGTTTCTCTTCCCACTACTTTTCTGAAACTTCTGACTCCAAAGACAAAAATGATGAACAAGTTTCACAAATCCCATGGTCATTTTTTCTCAATCACAACCCACTTGAAGCATTTGGGACTATTGACAATTCTTTTCCTTCTTTCTCTTTAAAAGAAATTTGTTATAAGTTCTGCATGTAGTCATGCGAAGCTTATTTCCATGTTAGTCATGCTGTGAAAGAAAACACATACAAGAAACCCAAGAAAAATGAAGAAAGTAAAAAAAAGTATGCTTCCATCAGCATTTAGAGTCCATTAGCTCTTTCTCTGGAGATAGGTACCATTTTTCAACATAAATCTTTTGGAATTATCTTGGATCATTGTATTACTGAGAATAACTACATCATTACAGTATTGTTATTACTGCATACCATGTTCTTGTGGTTCTACTCATTTCACTTTACATCAGTTCTTTTAAGTGTTTCCAGGTTTTTTTCTAAAAGTATCATTCTCATCATTTCTTAGAGCACATTAGTATCCTCTCACAATCATATATACCACAACTTGATCAGCCGTTCCCTGACTGATGGACATTCCCTAAATTTCTAATTCTCTGTCACTACTAAAAGACCAATTCATATTTTTCTTTGAGGCCTTGCTTGTAGCAGTTTTGACTTTCTTCTTTTCTTTTGATTTTGTGTTTTGATCTTCCCTTTCACCATAGTAACTTTCCATGGTCAGGATCTTTTTGTTGTTTGCCTGTTTTCTGATCTATTTCTTGACTTTTAATTTGGTGTTAAAGTTGGGCTTTGTTCTGGAAGCAGAAGGGATCCTGTCCCAAGCCTCAGGTTTTTTTTGTGAAGTTGCTTTCAGCATTTATTCTGGGGTTTGTGTAAGTACTAAATTCTTTGAAGGTGTTAAGATCAAGGAAGAAATGTGTTTATTACTCTCTTGGCCTGTGATTTAAGCTGTAAGTGACCACAAACACTATTTTCCACCCTGAATTGTGACCAGGGTCCCCTCTCTCCTGCAGCCATAAGCTCTGATGTACTAGTGCTCCACTTTGCCCTCATCCTGCAACCCAAGACTTCTAGCTATGTCTGCATATAGGCAATACAACAGAATCCTGCCCTAATGCCTGTCCTATTATTTCCTTCTCATCGGTTGTCTGACCCCCTTTGCATCTGCGGGCTGAGATAGCTAGAGACCATTGCTGTCACCATTGATTAATTTGTCTCTAAGACCAGCTGATAGTTTGCCGATATGTGGCCTGTGCTAGCACAGCCTGTACTGGACTGCCCTCCACTCTCATCCCAGTGCAATAGACCTTTCCTTCTGATCTTATAAGTTGTCTTAGACTGGAAAATTGTCTCGTTCTATCTCTTTTGTTGGTTTATCTGCTCTAGAAGTTTTCAAAGTATTATTTAAAGTCGTTTGGAGGAAATTTGGGAGAGCTCAGGTGAGTCCCTGTCTTTCCTCTGTCATTTTGGCTCTGCTCCCCAACTCTTTTCTCTTTTAACATCCCCCCTGCCCTCCTTTGTCTAATCTAATATTGCTCTCTCCCTGTACTTGACCTAACTCTCTGAAAGCTCCTTGATGTTCTTTGCCAATTTGTCTTCGTCTTTCCACTGTCAGTCCTGTTCTCTTATTTCATCACTCTTTGTCCTCTTTGAAGATGAAGCAGTGTGGCATACAACAAGCCCTAGATTTGGAGGCAGAGGACAATTCAGGTATAGAAGGCCAATTCATAGCAACAGAGAACAACCTGACCATGATATATCAGCAGATTGCCGGGAGGAGATTGCCAAGCAATTCACCTTAACATAGCAGACCACAGATAACTGACATAATTAGACCAGCTGGATGGTATTGACCATTAGCAGCTATATATGGGGAAGGATCAGCAGCAGTCTAGGAAGAAGGAAGAGTTCCTGTTGGAATATCACATATAAGAACATACAATGCCATAGCTATGGATGTTCTCAACACACATGCAATCATTTTCCATGCATGTTTCCTTTCTTCATTTGCAGTCTTGCCCAATGTGGTAATTTGTTGGAGGTTGCATCTTTATGTATATGGGTGGGAAGTAAAGTTGAGATATTCTTTGTACTTCCCCTGGGATACTATTTAAATAAACATCATTAGTCAGTCAAATAGTGTATCTGCTAGTTGGTAGCATTAAAGAAACATTGGTGATGACTTCTAAGCTATAGTTTTTAAGGGATATGAACTTAAAGCTTCCTTTAAAACTAGGGCAACCCTCAAAAAACACCAAATTTAAGACACATGAGGGTTATGTGATTAGGTTCAGGAGAACTCATTTCCTTGCTCCAAATGTCCCCCTCATCTATATTTCTCTCCATTGACCATACCAACTTCCTATTAGTCACCAAAGATTAAAAGTTCAGTCAACTTTGATTCTTTCTTATCTTTTAAGAGGACTTCTTTCCATATCTGATTAGTTCATGAGTCTTCTTATACTATTTCTTAAATATGTCCACACCTTTTGATTCTCATTATCACCACCCTAGTGAACCTCATTTTTTCTACCCTTTACTGCTGCAATCAGTCTCCATACCTTTGGATTCTGTCTTGTCCAATTTATTCTGTATAGCTCCAAAAATATATGTTCTAAGACATAGTTCTTGTTACATCTCTGTCACATCTTTACCACCTGCAGGATAAAATATAAATTCTCTTTCTGAATATTGTACAAGACT
Source organism: Pseudochirops cupreus (assembly GCA_028627135.1). NCBI lineage: Eukaryota > Metazoa > Chordata > Mammalia > Diprotodontia > Pseudocheiridae > Pseudochirops > Pseudochirops cupreus. The sequence goes on along the minus strand of JAQQSU010001445.1, from coordinate 703 downwards.
GTACAAACTAGCTCCAAATTGCAATTAAAACAGAGAGTTGTTCCCTAAGGAATTCATGTTTTCTGATCTATTGAACACTGAGTTATTTAGTTCCATTGTTTGTGATACACTCTTGTCTCATTTGTTTTGTGTATCAACTTTTCAACTGTTTAAGTAATATCAGGTCATTTTGATGACTTCTGCTTTCTAATGCAGATTGAGATATAGAATTGTCATTCCACTGCCTTTCCTACCTCTTTTAATTGTTTTTTTTGACATCCTAGATCTCTTCTTTACCCAAATGAATTTCAGCATTTCATCAAATTTTGTAAAGTAGCACTCTGAAAATTTAATCAGCAATGCAATAAAACTATTTATTAACATTTATAGTATTTTCACTTTTATTATACTTGTATGGCCCAGTCATGAGCACTGAGTATTTCTCCAAGTCTTTCGGCTGTTTTTTGTTTGTTTGTTTTAGGAGTACTTTGTAATTGAGTCTGTACAAGTATTTTCTGTGCCTGATCCCCAGACGTTCTGTGCATTTTGGAGGCATTTCAAATGGGATTCCCCTTTAGACTATTATATAGAAATTCTTTTGATTTTGTGGGTTTACTTCATAGCCTGCAAATTTATGAAGCTATTGTCTCAAGCAGTATCTTTTTTAATTTCCTTGGATTTTCCAAGTAACTCGAGATATTGTTAGAAAATAAGTATAATTTTT
>JAQQSU010014449.1:10000-11416 GCA_028627135.1 Pseudochirops cupreus | reverse complement strand
CTTCAAGCTGTCAGTTTGTTATGTATTCCTCTCCTTTATGTATTCTACCATCTAAACAATCTGGCCTTCTTACTGTTCCTCATTTAAGGTAATCAATTTTTTGTCTCTGGTCCTTTGCACTGACCAACTCCCATGCAAAGAAGGCACTCGCTATTCACCTCTGCCTCTTGGAATTTAGTTTCTTTTAATAATGTGCTCCAGCAAAACTTTCTACTGGAGCTTTTCCTGACTCTTCCAACCACACAGAATTACCTTGTATCTTTTGCATGTACTTGTTTATGTACATTCATTCTCTCCTGACATAGGCAAACTCTTGTCCTAATTTCATTAATATTTATCATTAGTATTATTTTTCTGGCACATATTTACCTCATTATGATTTATTGCATTGAGGGCATGTTTGTCTCACCCTGATCTTTGCAACCCCAGTATTTCACATAATGTTTGGCACATAGTAGACACTCAATAATTACTTGTTGATCTGTTGATAATCTAATATAATCCAATAAACATTTATTAAGCACCTACTATATGCCAGGTGTATAGTGCTGGTGTGCTGAATGCTGGGCATACAATTAATAAGAAGAAAGAAAATCACTGCCCTCAAGGAACTCACAGTCTAAAGAGGGAGACAACACACAATAGGTCACAGGAACACATGGGGTGGAGGAGACCACATATATATCCAACAAACAACATTATAACAAGCAAAATGTAATAAAGAATTTAGACAGTAAAGGAGAAAAATGATGTCTTTAAAAAAATCACTTTCACCTCAAAGGCATATAAAGAAATGAAGGAGGAAAGGGCTATTCATTTTGTTTTGTTTAACTTTTCAGTCACCTACAGAAACAACAGGCTACAAAATCCTAAACAATAGGAAAACATTCATGGGAAATATTAAACATGCAGGCCATGAGTGCCAAGAAACCCAACAGCCCCCATACAGGCTGTAAAAGGAAGACTCTTACTTCATACTTTGAGTGCCTCCAGACTGACACTGTCGGGGAAAGAACACTCTGCAGCTGTGGGCCCTCTACAGAGCCTTTTTTTCCCTGCCAGTCTCAGAGATCTATAGCAAGAATCACTGGTGGGAGGATCACATTTGATCTTTCTTAAAGAGGTAAGGAAACAAAACACAAAACAGAAGCTTGTATCATGATATTGTTTTAGGGAAGCCAGTTAGCTATCTGAGGAACATTTAGCAAACTTCTTCCTTTGTTGCTTTTAAATGTTCTTCACAGGCCTCTAAATTCTTTGAGATATCTTGAAATTCTAGCCTGCTAAGGTAAATAAGGGCTTAGGTTCTCTCACTTGGATTCTCAGAAGACAGAGGTAGCTTAGAGTAGTATTAGATAAGGAGTCAGAAAAATCTGACTTAAAATTCTGATGCAGTCATTTAACTATCTGTTTGAT
>JAQQSU010014449.1:0-5000 GCA_028627135.1 Pseudochirops cupreus | reverse complement strand
TCCTGCTGTTTCTTCTCTTTTGCCTGTTCTTGAAATTATTTGTCCTTCTCAGTTTGTTCCTCTTCCCTGAATTGTTGATTAGATTTGATCTTGTAAACAAATTCTCATTATTGATCTTTGCATCTTGCTTAATTCTAAAGTCACACAATTATAGTTCTAGGCTGGAAGGCATCACAGAGATACTCCAGTCAAATTCTTTATTTTATAGATTAGGAAAAGAAGACCATGATTTGCTAAAAGTCAGAAAGGGAGTAAACATTAGAAGTAGGCTTTAAACCCAAGGCCTCTGATTCCAGAGCCAGTGTTATTTCCATCATAACACTGGATATAAGTGTTATATATAAGATTTGGAGATGGAAGGAAACTCAGAGGTCGTCTTTTCTCTTTACTTTACGAAAGAGAAAACTGACGATCAAGAATATGAAGTGAATTGCTCACGGATAGAAAATGACGAAGCTGAGATTTGAAATCAGGACCTCTGACTCCAAATGATCACTACAATGCAAATGATGTAACATCTTTTAGAAGGAAAGGCAACCTCTCTTCTAACTGGTTTTCAATAGAGTTTATCAATTGGTAATTTGAATGAAATGCATTTTATACAGATTATAAGAATCATTATACATTACATGGATTTAATAATTATGCAGATTTATAGGAATTATTTACATTTTGTACAAAGCAATGCTAGTTCATATCATGTAATTTCCCCCCATCCTTTCCACAGAGCAAAGGCATCATTCATCAGTAAACAACACATTATTTATTGTATAAGGAGCTATTGAAGTATGGACTTGAGGGTCTTTTGCAGAGCAGCCTTCAGATGAAGGTCACATGCAAGTAATTTGTAAGAACAGAAAAAAAAGAAACAAAATACAAAAGTCATGCAGCAGGTCTTTGAACTCATGCACAGATGTGACATGATTCAGCCTATGGGGACTTTGGGAAAACTGTGTGTATGCTTATTGTAATATCTTTGTTGCCTTTTTTCAAGTGACTGAGAACTTGGAGATTTTTTTTTACATTTTTGCATGTAGTAATTATTTTACTCATCAGAAAAGTACAGTTAGTACTAGGCTGAAACAAAGCAGATGCTGTGACCACACAAAAATGTCCACATTGTACTTTAGTACAGAACATGAAGAGGAACATGTACTTAGAGGTAAAAATAAGAAAGATCCAAACACACATAGGAGGCAGTTAGTCATATCAATAGCTGATATTTTTTATAGTATTTTCTAGTTTTAAGCTACTTTTTATTCATTATTGAATTTGATTCCTTACAACAACCCTGTAAAGGAAATGGCATATAAATTAATCCCATTTCACTAATCAGAAAACTGAGTTTGTGAGAAGTTAACTGATTAGCCTATGGTCCCACCAGCTTATAAGCAGCAAGGTCCGGATCTTCTAACTTCAACTTCAACCTTTCCTCCACTATACACACACCTAGAGAATGCAGAGTGAAAAGTGTGAGTTAGGGCTAGTCAAAAGTCTTTTGGAGGTGAATGTGATGGAAATGATGAACATAGATTTGTAGGTAGACATTTAGGGATGAAAAAGAGTTGGAGTGAAGGTACAGAGTAGGAAATTTGCAAGATATGTTGGTTTCAGAATGAGTTTGGTCTGGCTGGCACGAAGAAGACATACTATGAAATAATGAGATTAAAGAATGAAGAGGTACAAGTTGTGATTTCTACTAAAGAATTGAGTGTTGATATATTAAGGTGATCACTACATATACTGCTATGGGCAAGAACCCCTTAGGAGAAATAGAAGAGCCCTCATAGTCAATAAGGGGTGATAAAAGCAGCACTGAGGTATACTCTCAAAAGTGACAGAATGATATCTATTCTAATCCAAGGCAAACCATTCAACATCACAATAATACAAAAATATGCTCCAACTGATGCTGAAGAAGCCAAAGTTGCTCAGTTCCATGAAGTTGTATAACATCTTCTTTAGATAACACCTCCAAATGATGTCATATTCATTGTAAAGGATTGGAAATAGGAAATCAATGATAACTGGAATAAAAGTCAAGTTTGGCATTGGAGTACAAAATGAAGCAGGTCAGAGACTAATAACGTTTTGTCAACATAGCTCCCTGGTCATAGCAAATATCTTTTTTCCACAATCCAAAAGGTGATTCTACATATGGATATCACCCAGATGGTCAAAATCAAAATCAGATTGATTATATACTTTGCAACCAAATAAGGTGAAGCTCTGTACAATCAGTTAAAACAAGACCTACAGCTGACTGTGGATCAGATCATGAGCTTCTTGCAAAATTCAGACTTAAATTGAAGAAGGTAAGGGAAACCATATAGGTATAACCTAAATAACATCCCTTATGAATATGAAGTAGAGGTGATAAATAGATTTAAGAGATTAGAGTTGTTAGGCAGAGTGCCTGAAGAACTATGGACAGAAGTTTGCAATATTGTACAGGAGGCAGAAACAAAAACAAAAACCAAGAAAAAGAAAAGAAAGAAATCAAAATATCTATCTGATAAGGCTTTACCAATAGCTGAGAAAAGAAGAAAACTGAAAGGGAAAGGAGAAAGGGAAAAAAATACCCTACTGAATACAGAATTTCAGAGAATGGCAAGGAGAGAAAAGAAGGTCTTTTATTCTTTTGGAATAATAGCTGATATTTTTTATAGTATTTTCTAGTTTTAAGCTACTTTATATTCATTATTGAATTTGATTCCTTAAAACAACCCTGTAAAGGAAATGGCATATAAATTAATCCCATTTTACTAATCAGAAAACTGAGTCTGTGAGAGCTAATAAGTGTCAAGTGTCTGAGGCCAGAATTGTACTCAGCTTCTCCTGACTCCAGGAGCATTGCTCTATTTGCTGCACTATCTATTGGTCATGCTCTATTGCTCTATTTGCTGCACTTTTTAAAATGAACAATGCAAAGTGACAGGAGAAAACAATAGAATGGGAATGATAAGAGATCTCTTCAAGAAAATTAGAGATTTCAAGGGAATGTTTCACATAAAAATGGGCATGATAAAAGATAAAAGTTGTAAGGACTTAAGAGAAGTAGATTAATAAGAGGGGTCAAGACAAAAGAGCTATACAAGAAATATCACTGATAATCATGATGGTGTGGTTACTGATCTAGAGTCATATATCCTGGAAAATGAAGTCAAGTTGGTCTTAAGAATGACTGCCAACAATAAGGCTAGCAGAAGTGAGAGAGTTTCAACTAAGCCATTTAAAATCCTGAAAGATGATACTATTAAAGAGCTACACTAAACATGCCAACAATTTGGAAAACTCAACAGTGGTGACTTGATTGGAAAAGATCAGTTTATGTCCCAGTCCTAAAGAAGGGTAATACCAAAGAACGATAAAATTACTGAACAATTGTACTCACTTCGTATACCAGAAAATTTATACTTAAGATTCTTCAAGCTAGGCTTCAGCAACATGTAAGCTGAGAATTGCTAGAAGTGAAGATTTGTTTTCCAAGAGGAATTAGAGACAAAATCGCCAATGTTCACTGGGTTATGGAGAAAGCAAGATAAACCCAGAAAAATTCTACTTCTGCTTCACCAACTATACTAAAGTCTTTGATTATGTGAATCACAACAAAAAATGTGGCAAATCCTCAAAGATATGGCCATACCAGATCATCTTACTTGTCTTCTGGGTATGTGGGTCAAGAAGCAATAGTTAGTGAATCCAACCATTCTGGAGAAATTTGGAACCATAAGCAAAGGGCAATTAAATCATTCATACCCTTTGATCAAGTAGTACCACTACTAGTTCTGTATCTCAAAGAGATACTTTTTTTTTTAAAGACAAAGGACTTATATGTACAAAAATATTTGTTGCAATTCTTTTAGTGGTCACAAAAAATTGGAAATTGAGGAGATGCCCATCAGTTGGGGAATGACTGAACTAGTTATAGTACATAATTGTGATAAGAGTACTATTGTGCTCTAAGAAATGATGATTAGGATGTTCTCAGAAAAATCTAGACTGACATAAAGTGCTGCAAAGTGAAATGAGCATGACCAAGAGAACACTGGACAGAGTAACAGCAATATTTTATGATTATCAATTACAAATGACTTAACTATTCTCAGCAATACAATGATCCAAGACAATTCCAAAGGACTTATGAAAAATGCTATCCATCCCTAGAGAAAGAATTGATGACTTCTGGATGCAGATGGAAACTTACATTAAAAAAAATTTTTTTCTTTTGTTTTGATGTCTTTGTTCCCCCATCCTCCCACAACATGACTAATATGGAAATACATTTTGTGTGATTGTGCATGTATTACCTATATTAAATTTCTTGCCTTCTCAATGAGGAGTGGGAGGAGTGAGGGGAGAGAATTTGGAACTTAAAATTTAAAAAAAGAATGTTAAAAATTGGTTTTACATGGAATTGGGTAAAATAAAATATTCTAGAAAAATAAAAAAGAAAGCTATAGCAAATTTGTATAGCATACTAAAAATTAGAGACATCATCTTGACAACTAAGGTCCCTATAGTCAAACCTATGTTTTTTTCAGTAGTTGTATGTGGAGCTGAGTGCTACAGAATTGATGCTTTCAAATTGTGGTGCTAGAGAAGACTTCTTAGTGTCCCTTGGAAAGCAAGGAGATCAAATCAGTCAATATTTAGAGAAATTAATTCCAATTATTTATTGGAATGAACAAATATTGAAACTGAAGCTTAAATACTCTGACCACATAATGAGGAGACAAAACTCAATGGAAAAGACCCAAGTTGGTAAAGATTGAAGGCAAAAGGATAAGGGGACAGAAGAGGATAAGATAGATAGAAAATATCACAGAAGCAGTAAACAAGAACTTGGGGGGGTGGAGCCAAGATGGCGGCATAGCAGCAGCAACATATTGCAGCTCTCACATAGCCACCCCAAAATACCCATAAAATAGGACTCTAAACCAATCCTAGAACTCCAAAATGTACACAAAGATACTTCCCACTAAAGTCAGCTCGGCTAT
>JAQQSU010014448.1:0-11417 GCA_028627135.1 Pseudochirops cupreus | reverse complement strand
TTCTTCATGTTTATTGGAGGCCCCTGGTGGGGGCGCTCTGGCTGCGCTCTCCTCCTCCCTCTCTCTCCCATGATCTTTCTTTTCCCCAAAGAAGGTATCAAGGGTTTGGGAGCTGTTCTTACTTTGCTTCTTATGCTTATTCTTACTCATGGTTGGTCAGTCCGTGATTTTTTTTTTAATCTCTATGGGGCTCTGCTTGCAGAAGGGAAAGCTCTGTCCCAAATTGCTGGGGTCCTCCCGGCTACCGTAGCTCTCAGGAAGGTGCTGGGACCCCTCCTACTTACTTCCAGGTCCCTGGATGGACTCCAAGACCGAGGCCCAAGACGGCAATCCGGATCCAGGCCACTCAACGTGAGAGCACTGACCTCAGAACAATCTCTTAGTCCCCCTGCTGTCTGCAGGCCACAGGCGGGAAGCTGCAACGTGGAGGCGGGTGCAAAACCTCTGCCTTTCACTTTTCCACTCTGGAGGCCTTTTTGGCCAGACTGTTCCCCTCCCAACTTCGCAAGACCCACTGACCTAGTTCTGAACGCTGCTCGCAGCTGCTGCTAATCCGCTAACCGCTCCTCTCATCTGGCCGCCCCTGGGGCTCAGCAGCGGCTTCAGGCCAGGCTGGTTTCGCAGTGCTGATATGGTTCCTCATAGCTGAGCTGACTTTAGTGGGAAGTATCTTTGTGTGCATTTTGGAGTTCTAGGATTGGTTTAGAGTCCTATTTTACAGGTATTTTGGGGTGGCTATGTGAGAGCTGCGATATGTTGCTGCTGCTATGCTGCCATCTTGGCTCCGCCCCCCTCCTTATATTTTCTTTGGTCCTAAATTCTTCTTTTATGGATAAATCTGACAAAGAAACTATTCCATGCTCTCCTAATTTGCTTATGGTATCACCTTTTATTGTAAATCATGTGCCCATTTTGACCTCATCTTAGTAAGGAGTATGAGATGTAGGTCTATACCTAGTTTCTGCTATGTGGTTTTGCAGTTTTTGTCAAATAGTGAGTTTTTGTTCCAAAGGCTTGCATCTTTGGGTTTATTGTATACCAGATTACTATGGTCATTTACTATAATGTAATGTGCACCTAATCTATTCCACTGATCCATCACTCTAGTTCTTAGTCAGTACCAGGTTTTTTTTTTTAAATTACCACCATATAATACAGTTTGAGATCAGTGCAGGTAGACTACCCTCCTTCACATTCTTTTCATTGATTCTCTTGATATCCTTAAGCTTTTGTTCTTCCGGATGAATTTTGTTATTATTTTTTCTAACTCTATAAAATAAAATTTGATAATTCAATCAATATGCCCCTGAATAAATAGATTAAGTTATGTAGAATTGTCATTTGTATATTTACATATATAATTGTCATTTTAATATATTGGCTCAGCCTATCCTTGAGCAATCAATATTTTTCCAGTTGTTTAGATCCGACTTTATTTGTGTGAAAAATGTTGTGTAATCGTGTTTATATAGTCCCTGAGTTTGTGTTGGCAGGCAGACTCCCAAGTATTTGTAAATAAATGTGTAAAATAACTCCATAGTTATTTTAAATGGAATTTCTCTTTCTATCTCTTGCTATTGGACTTTGTTGGTAGAAATGTTGATGATTTATGTGGCTTTATTTTGTATCCTGCAACTTTGCTAAAGTTATTAGTTATTTCAAGTAGTTTTTTTAGTTGATTCTCTAGGGTTCTCTAAGTATAGCATCATATCATCTGCAAAGAGCAATAGTTTTGTTTCCTTGTTGTCTTTTCTAATTCCTTCCACTTCTTTTTCTTCTCTTATTGCTATAGCTAATGTTTCTAGTACAATATTGAATAATAGAGGTAATAATGGGCATTGTTGCCTCACCCCTGATTGTAATGGGAAGATTTCTGACTTATCCCCATTACAGATAATGATGCTGATGGTTTTAGATAAAGATTATTTATTATTTTAAGGAGGTTCTGTTTATTCCTATGTTCTCTCGTGTTTTTAATAGAAATTGGTGTTGTATTTTGTCAGAGGCTTTTTCTGCATCTGATAGTTGAGATAGTCATATGATTTCTGTTTCAACCAACCAATTTTAAAAAGATATGTACATAAGGTGGGAGCAAGTATGAGTAACACAGGATGAATACAGAAGTATATCTTGGTAGTAAAAAAAAATAATATCAGAAGTCCTAAAGCTTAGAATGAGTTGGAGTTAGTGAAAAACATCAAAGACAATTGAAAATGGGTGGGGGAGGTGTTGGCTTGCTTGTTTAAGAAGAGATAGGATCATAGGTCAGGGTGGGTGGAGCAATGAAAACTGGCAAAAGAGAGAAAGCAGAGCTATTCTATTCTTATGAAAAACTTCTGACCACCTTCCTCTCCCCCTGAAAGTGTTTCTTTTACTGATTGTGATCCTTTGTTCTCAAAGAGAACCAAAATGACATCACTATGCTAAAGTCAAGTTTCAATGTGTCCAGCTGTGGCTGATCAGAGCAATATGAGCTTGGAATACTCTACCACAGATCAGGCACAAATAGTTCACATGAATATTTGGTGTGGATGCTCTAAATTTGAGCATCCTGTGTTTCCTTTGAGCTTTTTCAATTCTGCTTTGCTAACAGAGCACAGCACCTTCTCTAATGTGGGCACACCATGCTGAGCGGTCCTGTGCCAGTATCTTTTCACACAATCAATTCCAAAGTTCTTGAGAGAGACTTTGAGAGTATTCTACTGGAACAAAAACAGAGGAAGAAACAGCTTGGGGCACTATATCTGATCAGGCCACCAGGCGGCACTCTAAACTTGAGCTTTGTTGACTTCACCCAACTGGGCACGTGGGAATAGTTACCATCATCTCATCCTTGGGCTACAGGTTCTTTCACTCTTTTTCATGCATAGACTGCTCTATCTATTCAAAATTCTCTACATTCCTCTGTGATTTTTGAGCCCTTTTCTAGGAGATATGTTTACTCCAATAAAAATTTACATATCTCTGAGAGTGAGCTGACTGCCTCTACTTTTACCTGATGCTAACCTCTTCTGCCTCATCCTCTGACCTTCACCCCCAAATCCACTCAATTGGCATTTAGACTAAAATGTTTTTATTGGAACTGTAAAATGATGATGAGTGTAACTAAACTAGAACTGCGAAGAGAGAGTGGCCGCAGCTAAATTCCCCCCATCCTTTACTGTGTCATGCTTCTTGGCTCTCAAACACGTAAGAAGAGAAGACAGATGCATCTAAAGGCCTTTGCTGAGAAGTGTTTCCCAGTGTCCCCTTTGATATCAGAGTTATAGAGGAAGGAAAAACTACATCCCCACAATCCAAGCTCACTTTTCAACTGTAATTGGAAGTCAACTCCTGATCAAACACCAGGTGCATCGAAAGCTTCACTCAACCTCCCAGAAGGCTTCCTGGTACTCTTTCAGGCTGCCCCAGCCCTCATCAAGGGTACCTCAACATGCACAATCAGCTTCCTTTTCCAAGGCTCCTCTTAATATGGCTGACAAATCTGGAAGTCCAAGGCTTGAGTACTTCTATGGGCTATTTTCCAGGTCACTCATGTGGTTAAATTCCTACATCTTCTCTCAGATCTTCTCAGGTCTTCTTGACTCCAGACCTGGCACTCTATCCACTGTACCATTATCTGCCTCCTAGGAAAGGCAGGTGGTTTATGGTAACAGTCTTCTTATAGGGGTGTTTGGTCTAGTTTCCTTTTTATTTTGCTCTATGTACAATAAGCAATGTTATCATAGTATTTTAAGGCTATGAATCTATGAATGCAGTAGGAAATGACCTGAGAGAGCAGCAACTTCCTGTGGAATGGGGGCTATGAGTCGGATATAGATAGAAAAATTCATGTTTTAACATTGAACAATATTCTACTTCAGCCCTAGACTCAAGCAGAACCCAATCAGCCTCTTTTTACACTTTGTTGGCTTACCATATTGAAAGGAAGAAGCCTAGGTATTTTCAGGCAGAGGGTTTTCTAGTTGTATTCAGAGATGCAATAGCTATACCCGCATCTTAGACTATATACCACCATAAGCTCAAAATGAATATGTAACTTCAGTTTGAAAGGTCATGCCAGAAAACTATTGCAAGAGAAGGAGATCAGGTATATTTCACACTTATGACTAGGGGGAGAATTCTTAGGCAAACAAGGCATAAAGCAGAACACAAAAGATACATTATATAATTTCAAATACATTTACTGAAATGTTTCTGCTTGAACAAAAAAATCGAGGAGCTGGGATAGAGAGGTAGATTGTTAATTGAGGTGGGGTGGGTGGGGAGTGGACTGTGGCATGGGGTGCTTCTTATCAAGTATCTCTGATAAGCATTTTATATCTAAGATTATACGTATGAAATGTATAGTATATATTAAATTACATAGGAATTATATAGGAAATACCAATTTCCCACTGAACAAATGGTCAAAGGATGTGAACAACTAGTTCTCAAAAGAAGAAATTCAAACTATTAACAAACATATGAAAGGTTGCTGCAAATCGTCTGTTCTAAAAGACTCTGCCCGAACCACCAAGGGAAGATGAAGAGTCTGAAAGCCTTCAGGCCCTTCTGAGCTCACAAGGTCCTGCTCTGACCCAGTAGCGGGAAAACTGAGGCTGAGGCCAAGACTCTTCCTCATCTCCCCCCAAAAAAGGATTCCCCAGTATTTACAAATAACTCATGGATTATGACCTTATTTCCTTAGCCAATCTGAACATATTTCCTGTCACTTCAGTTCACCTGATGGCTTTCAAATATTTTTTGCAATTAGTCTAAAGTCTTTGATTGATTGATTGATTCATATCCTTCCCCTGGTTAAGATATCAGGGCATAACATCTTATGACTTATTTTAAGTGCAGTGGAGTTATTTATCCACAAATTCAATCACACACATACACACCCTCTTACAACAGAATTAAAGTTCATGTATTCATAGCAGAACTTTTGTGGTACCAGAGAACTAGAGGAAAAATACATACCCATTGATCCAGGAACAGCAGAGAGAAAAATATAATATTATTACAGAATATGACCATTGCAGAAGGTAATGACTAATATAAAGAATTTGAAAAAACATCCAAAATGACATGGATTGAAGTAAAAAGAACCATGAGAGAGTGGGAGGACTTAGCTGAACTGATGCAGAATCATGTAAGTAGAACCAAGAAAGAGAGACATATTCTAATCTGAACATTTCTGCTGAGAGCCAGAGGGAATCAAACAAAGACAGGCAAAGCCACGCCAGCACTCTGAAGATCTCTGAAAACATCTCTCTGCTCACAGACATTTCAGAGCATTCCTAGACAACAGATAAAATTCCCCAATGAGATAGATATTCACATAGTCATTGTACTCTTCTTGGTAAAGGTAATGATTTGCTTTAACATACAGAACAATAGAACTTTGGGCACAACCTTAAGATATCTTTTCATTTTCCTAAAGTCATTCAATGCATCTTTAACCATTTCTGTTATGGCTTCTCCTTTCCAGATGGTTAAAGGTGAACCTCAGAGATACTTCCATTAACCGAATGAATCAAAGAGATGTCTTCCCTTAACCTAATCTCTTCAGGGAACTGGGGGTGGGGGGTGGGGTGGAAGGTACTTCTCTCAAGTGGATCCATCAAAGGCCCTTTGCCCTTGTCCAGTCTTCTCTCTAATTGCTGCTGTGAGGAGTCCTTTGCTGGGCTGATAAAGAAAGCAAGACATTGTTTCAGAACTGATAGAGAAAGACTGATAAAGTTTTTTTCTTTTGTATCAGTCCTAAGACTTCAGACTACTAGGATAATTTTTAAATGCTTTCTTTATCTTTACAAAAAAAGGTGGTGGGAAGCAAGGGAGGGGGCTAGTCTGCTTCCCCACCAATGGTCTCTTGGTTACCATACTTTTCTCCTGCCCCATTCTTCTTGACCCCTCTGAAGCTTCTGATGCCATGGACCACCCTTCTCCTGGATTCCCGCTGCTCCCCTGGAGCTTCCATAACACTAGTCTCTCTCCTTTGCTGATCCCTTAGTGCTGGTGACTTCCCTCTGTTGATTATCTCCAGTTAATCCTGTATAGATCTTGTTTCTACATGGTTATTTGCATGTTGTCCCCTACTTTAACTCCTTGGGAACAGTGACTCCCTACTGTCTATTCTTAAATAATATAAAATTAAAACAATAATGATATAATATATTATAATTATACTTGTTATATTATATATAATTTAATACTGGAGAATATATTTAGTAATGTAATATAGTTACATTAATAGTATATTATTAATTTGTGTTAATTATTTGTTATATATTAATATGTAAACCTATGGTATAAATAAATCATAAATGTAAAAATAAAATAATGTTCATTCAGCATTTAAAGCCCTTCACAGTCTGCCTCCAACCAGTCTTTCCAAACATATTTTGTATTATTCCCTTTCACACCTTCTTCGACCTGATCAAGTTGGCCTCCTGAATACCCCATAAAGGATATTCCTTCTCTTGCCTGTGGACTTTTACCTAAACTGTCCCCAGCCCTGAAACACTCTCCCTCCTCACCCATGATAGCCCTGGGTCCCTTCAAGGCTTAGCCCAGATGTTCAGCCCTCACCCACTGGGCCTTTTTTGCCACAAAATGTTTGTTCCTCATCTTAAAAAAAAAATGGAAAACTCTTGAACATTGTGGTTGGTAAATAACCTTTTTTCCTATGGAATAAACTGAATCTAGGTATCCTCCAATCTTTACTATATGAATGAGGAAGGAGAGAGGCAGTATTCTCTTCACTTGACAGTTGAGGGAACCAGAGAAATGATTAAGCAACTTTCCCAAAGTTATGCTGAGAAGCCTGTGGTAGAGGTAAGATCAGAGTTCAGGTTGCCTCCCCAGGTTTGTCTCCCGGGTCTTCTGTCATCTATAAAAATAATGATAGCTAGCATTTACATAGCACTTTAAGGCTTGCAAAGCAATTTCATTGATCCTCTAAACAACCATAGGAGACAGAAGCTATTATTATCTCCATTTTACAGATGAAAAGCTGAGGTGGACAGAGAAGTGACTTGCCCAAGGTCACACAACTAGAAAAGGTCTGAGTCAGGATTCCAGCCTAGGTCCCCACAACAACAGCACATCATCTATCAAATGAATTGTTGAAAATTATAAATGAGAGAAGTTCGAAACCTCAAATACAATCCTCTTTTGTGTTTCTCTTTGTATATTGAAACATGCATTTTTATAGATGCCTGTTAAATTCAGAGTAAAAAATAAACATTTCTGCAAAGAAAAAAATTAATTGTTGGAAGAATAGCACCCCAAAGACATGGAGAGGGCCACTATGCAAGTAGAGACTCACAAGGTTCCAGTTAAAATTGGGAGTGGGTGGTACAGTGGATAAAGTTGATGACAATCATTCTTATTGCTGTTGTTAATGTTAAAATGGTACAGGAGTGTGGAACTTTCTCTTACAAAGAAATTCACATCTAAGAATTATTAGTGTCCGCCTACCTCAAAATTAGATTGTACAAGCATAGCCTGCTGCCTCCCTCAACATTTTATCTCTGTGGAGACCCTGAAACATCCCAGGAAATGATTCACAAAGGGAGATCAATGGAGCAGAAATCGTGAGACTTTCTACAGGAAATGAGATTACTTCTTCCCTCTCCAAGATAGAGAGGACCCTGGAAAGGCCCTGCCCCAAGTTCTCTCTGGGGCAAAGGGCCAGATGATAGAATAAAATGATGCTATCTGTACTTTATGCTCACTTTTACTTCTTTTCTCTTAGACTTTGCACCTGGAACTTCTGGATGGCACCAATGGAGGTCAGGACAGAAGGCTCAGCACCTTGGACAGTGAGGGCAAGCAGGATGAAGGTAGAGTACAGCCAACAGGATCAGAGCCCCAAAAGAACAACAATGTGCCCACATTAACCAAGGTACAACAGCCAATAGAACTCCTATTTGCCTGAAGGCTGGTGTACCATAGGGTGAACTAAATTCTCTACTTCTCCTTTTTAGCCCATGAACTAGGGAGTGAATGCCCCTTGCCACTTCTCTTTGTCCACTATCCCAGGGGGTATGGGCAGTTGGGACTTCCCACTTCCCCTCATCCTCCCCCAACTATCTGGGAGAGGGCAAGGAGAAGGATTAGGAGAGGGAGCTACTTGGTGAAAACTGTTTCTACTTGGGACTAATTAACCTAATTTCTTTTTACTCTATTCTCTGAACAGTGATCTGCATCATCACAACATAGGATCTGAATGCAGTAAGAAGGGACCTGAGAGGGTGGAAAATGCACAATGGAATGGGGGCTCTGAGTCATTTAATCTAGATCTGAGGAGTTAGACTCCAGTTAGCAAGGGGTTCACATAAAAACTGCCTAGCCCTGAAATGGTAGCCTAGGCATTTGTAGACTTGGGCCCCTCCTAGTGAAGATATTGCAGCCTATCACAAAGTGACCATCCCTTGAAAGTAGCTCTGCTCATTGTTCAAGTAGAGGGTGGCCAAGTAGACTAATTTAGAGATTGCCTTCCATTAATTCAAACCTCTTGGCTGGATAATTCGCTCAGAGAATAATGTCTCTCTGTATGGTTTAGGGAGGCAGCCCTGTGTCCAAAAGAATAGTATGTACTTATCTAGGTACCTGTTGTTTCTCCCGACAACATATAAGCTCCTTGTGGGTAGGAATTATTTCATTCTTGTCTTCATTTCCCGGTATGTGGCACAATCCCCAGCCCACATTACATGCTTGACAGAGGCGTGTTCAATTATAATGAACTCCCACTTGCTCCAAAAACTCTGCTTGGTCCAGAAGCCACCCTGCCCCGCTGCTACTGTCTCTGGGGCTGAGAGCATCCCACGTGGATGGTGGGCTTGCACAGATACACAGGCAGACTCAACAGAGGACCCAGCTCCCCTCCTGTGGGTGGTTTCCTCCTTCTGCATTTCTTTCTAATGCCTCTCCTTCCTCTGTCTCCCAGCCTTCCTTTAAGAGTCTGTGTGCAAGGGAGTTTCACACCTGCACCCAGCTCAATGCCAGGGTCCCTTTACACTTAACTATAAAACACTTTCCTCGAACATCTTCCTGAGGCTTATTAATATTACTATTTTATAGATGAGGAAATGGACGCTTGCAAACCCTAGATGACTGGCCCAGGGTCACAGAGCTAGTAAGTATCTGAAGCTGGATTTGAATTCAGAACTTTTAGATTGTAAGCTTGTTGAGGGCAGGGACTATCTTTCTTTTTTTTTGTTTGCTTTTTTTTGGAGGGGACAGGGCAGGGTAACTGGGTTAAGGGACTTGCCCAAGGTCACACAGCTAGTAAATGTTAAGTGTCTGTGGCTGGATTTGAATTCAGGTCCTTCTGATTCCAGAGCCAGTGCTCTATTCACTGTGCCACCAGCCGCCCCATATCTTTCTTTTTATTAATTGTATTCCCAGAGCTTAGCACAGTGCCTGGCACATTATAATAAATAATAATAATATTAAATAAAGTCCAGCACTCTTTCCACTGCACCCCCTAGCTGCCTAGCTTCAGTGACTTACCATGTTCACATACCTACAAAGTGCTGGTGATCTACTTTTGGTCCATAGTCTACATATGCATTATAACATACTAAGGGTCTGAATGCAGTAAGAAGGGGCATGAGAGAATAGAAAACCAACCTCGATGGTGTTGGGGCTCAGCACCTTGCCACTCTGGGACCAGGATTCTTTCCACTGTGCTAAGAAGCCTCTCTTGTGCCCCCTTGTTCCCCTCAAAGGAGCACACTGAAGAGAAGGGCAGAGATTTACCCAGGTTTGGGATATCAGAGTCAACAGTAGAGCTGGGTCCAAGACACTAGTCTCCTGAATGTTACCAGCCAACAATGGTAACAAGAATGGTACAGAGATTCAGCCTCCAAGTCAGGGAGACCTGGATTTAAATTCCAGCTCTGGCACACAACAGCTGAGTAGTCTTGGCCAAGACACTTACAACCCACTAGGACTTTAACGGGCAAAGGGAGTGCCATTCTGCACAGGAAAAAGAAATTTTGTCATTAGGAGTTACTTACACCAATGAAATTACAGGTCAAGAAAAAATAGCCTATGACATAGTTGGCATCTCTCTTCTTTCTCCTTCTCCTGTTGGTTAGTACAAGGCTAAGCACACAGCAGTTGATCAGTGTGTGTGTGTGTGTGTGTGTGTGTGTGTGTGTGTGTGTGTGTGTGTGCATATGTATACACACATACATGCACATATATACACATACATAATACATGTGTACATATATTATATATAGACATAATATATAATACACCTGATATTTAATAGCTTCATAGAAGTAGAGTCCACCCCACCCAATTCTGTCAGGAAAAAGACTGATAGGAAGGAGGAATTGCTCTGTTTCAAGCACTGCTCTTCCTCCTCTGGGCTATGGGCATCATTGACCAAGGTCAACAGAGCCCACCCCCAGGCATGGGAAAGAGGCATAAGGATGAGAAAAGGGCATTTGGAAGCCCCTGACTCCATGCTCTCTGTGTAAGAGAGTTTTCCTACCTCCATACCTTTGTTCAAGGTAATTCTCCCAGCCTGGGATTACCTTTATGCCTACCTCCCTCCACAGTCATATGTCAAAATACTACCCATCTTCCAAGACCTAGTTCAAACACTACTTCCTCTATGGAGCCTTTCTTGATCTTTAAATATAAGTCACAAAATGGCAGGGGGGAGACATGTCATCACTGGCAGGGTCTATAGACACAATTTCATTCAACTCCACCATTTTACAGATGAGGAAACCATCATACGGGGAGAGGTCTTGGCCAAGGTTTTGCCTTGCAAAGGCAGGACTAGAGCCCAGACCTCCCAACCCCAAGACAATTCCCCTTTTCACTCAAATACACTCAAATTCCCTCTTCAGAGCCCCAAACAGGCTGTGGGACTCTCTTACTAACCTTATCCCATCATGCCTAGGGTTGGAGTTCTCTGGTTCTAGGCCTTATTCCTTCAACTAATAAACAGCAGCAGCTAGATGGTGCAGTGGTTAGCATGCTGGGGCTGAAGTCAGGAGGACCTGTGTTCAAATCTGGACTCAGACACTTACTAGCTGTGTGACCCTGGGCAAGTCACTTAATCCTGTTTGCTTCAGTTTTCTCATCCATAAAATAAGCTAGAGAAGGAAATGACCAACCACTCTAGTATTTCTGCCTGGATACAACTAAACAACAACAATAAAAATAACCAGAATTTACGCAGAGCTTTCCATATCTTATCTCATTCGATCCTCACAACAGCCCTGGGAGACAGATGCTATTATACCCACTTTACAGGTGAGGAAACTGAGGAAGAAAGAGATAAAGTGACTTGCTAAGGGTAACTCAGCCAGTAAGTGTCTGAGGCAGGATTTGAACTCAGGTCTCCCTGACTCCAAGTCAGCACTCCATCCACTATAACACCAAGCAATCCTATAACCACG
>JAQQSU010014447.1:0-11417 GCA_028627135.1 Pseudochirops cupreus | reverse complement strand
GTTCAGGTCCCAGCTCTGCCACTTGCTACCTGTGTGTCTCTAGGTAAAATCCCTGCCCCTCTCTGGGCCCCTTCTTCCTCATCTGTAAAATGAGGCAGCTGCCTTGGATGGCCTCTGAGGCCCCCTTTCAGCTCTAAATCCCTGATTCTAAGTAACTTGATCTCCTGGGCAGGGGGAAAAAAGGGACTGTTCAAATCGCTAGTACATTAGGCCCAGCCTGCTGCTCCCTA
This sequence comes from Pseudochirops cupreus, assembly GCA_028627135.1. Lineage (NCBI taxonomy): Eukaryota > Metazoa > Chordata > Mammalia > Diprotodontia > Pseudocheiridae > Pseudochirops > Pseudochirops cupreus. The sequence goes on along the minus strand of JAQQSU010014447.1, from coordinate 11,187 downwards.
GACGGCCCTATTTCCAAATAAAGTATTACCACGCTTCAAACTCAGCCTAATCTGGATACCAAATCACAGAGTCATTTGCCTTCCTTTTTTCTTCAATTTTGCCAAAAGCATCCATCAATAAGCAATAGAAATTTTCCTGTCCCTCTGAATTCAACGCCTGGTAACACTGAGCTGACTCAGAGCATTGTAAGGGTACAGCACTCTGGATTAAGAAAACCATGAGCCAAAGCACAGCCCTACCCTTCCAGCCTGAAGCCCAGCTACCTACCTGGTGTTTCTATGAACCCTTCTCCATGACTCTGTGTGTGTGTGTGTGTGTGTGTGTGTCTGTGCGTGTGTGTGTGTCTGTGCGTGTGTGTCTATGTGTGTGTGTTCTTGAGACATGTGCTTCTAAGCGCTAAGTGCAGGGCAGTGGAAAAACTACTGAACACAGAGGCCCTGGGTTCAGATCCTGGCTCAGCTGCTTCTTGGTTGTGTGACCTTGGGCGAGTCACTTAAAAACTCCCTGGGCCTCAGTTTTTTCATCTCTAAGATGAGGGAGGTGGACTAAATGGCCTCTGAGGTCTCTTCCACCTCCTAGGTCTAGAATCCTCTGGTTATTTTTCACCAAGTTTTAGTTTTGTCTAGTCCCTTCAACTTGAAAGTCACAGGAAACTATACAAGGGCGCCTGAGAAAGATGCAAAAGTGACAGGGCCAGGCAAAGTGCCCTGAGAAAACTCAGGGTTTTATATACACATGTGCACACACACGTGGACACACATGTGCATGGACACACACACACCCCTGCTTAGCAGTACTCAGGTGCTTGGGGAACTGAATTGAAATGTCAGTGAGGGGGCAACTTTTTTTCACAGCATGGAACTTTTACAAAAATTGATCATGTATTAGGGTTGAGAGAGATTGCGAACAAATATAAAAAGGCATAAATAGTAAATATGTCCTTTACAAACTATAATGCAATAAAAATATTTATATGTTCAGGAAGCACAAACAAAAGACATAGAGCCAAATGGAAATTTAACAATTAAATCCTAAATCATGAGGATGCGTGTGTGTGAAAGAACAAATAATAAAGAAAAATTAATAATTATGCAAAAGAAAATGAGAAATGAAGCCACACACCAGTATTTCTGGGACGTAGCTAAAGCACTCCTCAGGGGGGAAATCATATCTCTACAAACATCCATTAACAAAATAAAAAAAGAGAACTGATTAACTGAATATGCATTTTTAAAAATTAGAAAACAAACAAATCTAAAATAAGCACAAGGGAGATATTAAAATTTGGAGCACAAGTACACAAAAACTGGAAACCAAAATACCTGTAGAAATGATAAATACAACTAAAAGCTAGTATTTTGAAAAGATTCATAAAATTTGTAAAATATTAGTCAAACTGATTTAAAAGAAGAGGATGAAAAGTTAATCAATAGGGGCAGCTAGGTGGCGCAGTGAACAGAGCGCCAGCCCTGGAGTTAGGAGGACCTGAGTTCAAATCCAGCCTCAGAAACTTGGCACTTATTAGCTGTGTGACATTGGGCAAGTCACTTAACCCCAAATGCCCTGCCCTCCCCTCTACAAAATGCAAAAAAAAAAAGTTAATCAATAAAATAGCAAATGAATAAGGTAAAATCACAACAAAACCAAAAGAAATACAAAGAATTATCTACTATGTTAAGAAAACAACACAAAAGAGAATAACCTCTCAGATATAAAACACTCACACTAACAGAGACACATTAAATAATCCAATCTCAGAAAAGGAAATAGATCTAGTTGTAGAGGAAAAACAAAAGAAAAAACTCCTGTTAATAATTGATTCCCAGGAGAATTCTATGAAACTTTTAAAATACAATTAGTATCACTATTGCACAAATTATTCTCAAAAATTGAGAAACAAAGCACCTTACTAGACTCTTTTTATGATACAAATATAGTCCTACCTAAACAGGGAAGAGTAAAGCACAGAACTACAGACCAATATCATTAACTAATATAAATTCAACAAATTTAAATAAAATGCTGTTAAATGCTCTTTATGCAAGAAATCACTCAATTATGATCAAGTTGGATTTATACCAGGGATACAATGATGGTTCAACGTTAGGAAAACAATCTACATAATTAATTATATTACAAACAAAAGCATCCAAAACCACATAATTATCTCATTAGATAGAGGAAAAGCCTTTAACAAAGTACAGCACTCATTTATGTTTAACTCTACAAAGTATAGACGGCAAGGGAGTTTTTTAAATATGAAGAGTATATATCCAAGACCAAAAACAATCATCATATGCAATGAGGATACATTAGAACCTTTCCTAGTACCTAACAGAGTGAAGAAAAGATGCCCACTCTCTTTTCTATTATTTATATAGCTGTAGAAATGTAGAGAATAATACCAATAAGACAAGGGAAAGAAATTAAATTAAAGACATAAGTATAGGTAAAGAAGAGATAAAACTTTCCCTATTTGCTTATAATATGATGGTTTACTTAGAAAATCCTAGAGAATCAGCAAAGATACCAACTTAGAAAATTAATAGGTTCAACAAAGTTGCAGGTTACAAAATAAATGCTCAAAAATCATCTGCATTTCTATGTCGTAATAACAAAATCCAAGAGGCAATAATAGCAAGGGAAAACCATTCAAAATAACTTTTGAATCAACTCTTTGTGACCCCCATTTGGGGTTTTCTTGGCAGAGATATTAGAGTGGTTTGCCATTTCTTCTTCAGCTCATTTTACAAATGAGGAAACTGGGGCAAACAGGGTGAAGTGACTTTCTCATGGTCACACAGCTAGTAAGTATCTGAGGATGAATTTGAACTCAGATCTTCCTGACTCCAGGCCTGGTGCTCTATCCACTGCACCACCTACCTGTCTTCCAAATAATTACAAAGTATTTAAAATACTGGGGATCAACCTTCCAAAGCACACAAAATACTAGTATAGATTCAATTACAAAGTATTTCTTAAAGAAATAAAGAACAGCTTAAGTAGCTAAAGGGAATATTCAGTGTTCATAGCTGGCCTTAACAATATAGTAAAATCAACAATACTTACGAAGTTAACTTACAATTTTAATGTTATACCAATTGAATTATCAAAGGCATACTTTACAGAGCTCAATAAAATAATAATAAAATTCATTTGGAAAAACAAAAGATCTAGAATATCATGGGGTAGTAATGAAAAACGTAGGGACAAAGCACTTCCAGATCTCAAACTATATTATTAAGCTGCAATCATCAAAACTATATTATATTGGTTAAAAAGTAGAGAGGTCAATCAGTAGAACTGAATAGATAAGGGAGAATCAAAAACAATGGAACTCAATAACCCAGTGTTTGATAAAACAGAAAGCCTAAATTATTTAGGAAAATCCTCCTTATTTGCTAAGAACTGGATAGCAGTCTGGTAGGCTTAGCCCCGCATCTTACATCATATTCTACAATATATACCAAATGGATATACGACCTTTATATAAAAGATCATACTATTTAAAAAATTAGAAGGGAAGCAAGCAGCAGACTGTATGCTTTTTTTTGAGGGGGTAAGGTAGGGCAACTGGGGTTAAGTGACTTGCCCAAGGTCACACTGCTAGTTTTGTGTGTGTGTGTGTGTGTGTGTGTGTGTGTGTGTGTGTGTGTATTAAGTGTCTGAGGTCACATTTGAATTCAGGTCCTCCTGACTCCAGGGCCAGCACTCTATTCACTGCACCACCTAGTGTCCCCTAACAAATTATATACTTTGCAAAGCTATGGGAAGAAGATGTATTCTTAACAAAGGATGGAGACAATCACAAAAGAGAAAATGAGTAACATTGGTTACCCGAAGCAGAAAAGCTTCTGCACAACAAAATTAATGCACGTAGGATAAGGGAAGCAGAATGAGAAAAAATCTTTGTGTCAAATTTCTCTCATAAGGGTTTGATTTCCAAGATAAATAATTAACAGATACATGCAAGACCAAAAGTCATGCCCTAAAAGATAAGTGGTCATAGGATATGAACAAATAAGTTTTCAGGTCAGTGGTTTTTCCAGTGAGATATTTCACATTGCCTTCTATTTTTCCATTTGTTTGGATCTGTTTTATAGTATCTTGATTTCTCATAAAGTCATTAGCTTCCATTTGCACCAATCTAATTCTGAAGGAATTATTCTCTTCAGTGAGCTTTTGAAAATCTTTTTCCATCTGGCAAATTCAGCTTTTTAAGGCATTCTTCTCCTCATTGGCTTTTTGGGCCTCTTTTGCCATTTGAGTTAGTCTATTTTTTAAGGTGTTATTTTCTTCAGTCAGGTTGTTGACTCTCTTTTCATGATTTTCTTGCATCATTCTCATTTCTCTTCCCAATTTTTCATCCACTTCTCTTACTTGATTTTCAAAATCCTTCTTGAACTCCTCCCTGGTCTATAACCAGTTTATATTTTTCTTGGAAGCTTTTGGTACAGGAGTTCTGACTTTGTTGTCTTCCTCCCATTCCATGCCTTGATCCTTTTTGTCCCCAAAAAAGCAATCTAAAGTTGGATGGCTGTGCTTGCTTTGCTTCCTTTGCTTGCTCATGTTGCCAGTCAATTATTTGACTTTTGAGCTCTCTGCCATAGTAGAACTCTGCTTCCAGAGGGGAGAGCTTTGTCCCAAACCACTGGGGTTTTTGCAGCTGCCAGAGCTATTAGGAAGGTGCCGTCTCTACAGCCCCCACCAGCTTTGGCTCACTGGTCACATACCTCAGGACCACCACCCAAGACCAAGCTCCTGATCCAGGCATGTTAAGGCAAGAGCACTTAGCCTATGAATGGTTTCTTAGGCCCCCTACGATCTGTAGGCTAGGAGCTCTGAAGCAGCCATGTGGAGGTGGCTGCAGGGCCGCCGCACCTCCGCTGCTTCTCACTCTCGGGGTAGAGGCCAGACTGTACTCCAACCCCCTCAGATTTAGCAGTGTTCCACTGACCTTTGACTTTGTCTTTGGCATTTATGAGTTGATAATTCTGGAAACCGCCATAGGTGCTGGTGATCCACTCTCCCTAATACTCCAGCCGGGGCTGGTTTGGGCTGCCCTGGGGCTAAAACTGCGGGCTCACACAGGGCTGAGTGCTGTGATGAACCCTTCCTGTCTGTCTTCAACAGGAGATTTGTTTCTCTCTGTCACTTTGTGGGTTCTGTAGCTCTAAAATTTGTTTAGAGTCATATTTTCTGGGTATATAGGTGGTTATGGGGGAGCCATGGAGTTTTCCTGCTTCTATGCCACCATCTTCACTCTGCCCCCCAACAAATAAGTTTTCAAAAGAAGATTTGTAAATTATTAAAACTATATGAAAGAATGCACCAAATCACTGAAATTAAGAGAAACGCAAATTGAAACAGCCTTGAGTTTTCACCTCACATCCCACAAATTAGCAAAGATGACAAAGATGGGAATACTCAGTGTTATAGGGGTTGTGTGAAGATAGGCACACTAGTATATTGTTACTGGAGCTGTAAATCAGTATTGGAAAGAGGACTGAAAAGATTAATAATTTTGGAAAACAATTTTGAATTATGAAAATGATGTGACTAAAATGTCCATAACCTTTCATCTAGAGACTTCACTACTAGGCTTATACCTCAAAGAGATCATTGATAGAAAGAGAATACTGATATACAACAAAAATATTTCTATTTTTTACATTAATAAAGAACTGGGAACAAAGTAGATGCCCATTGATTGGGCAGTGGCTAGACAAATTGTAGTACATGAATGTAATGGAATATTACCATGCTATGAAAAACTACATATATGATGAATACTGAAAGTCATAGGAAAACTTACATGAACTGATACAGCGAAGTAAGCAAAGCCAACAAAACAACATACAGAATGATTACAGCAATGTAAATATAAAGAATAGCCACAAAAAATAATCAAAAGAGAATGCTACAAAATTAGAAAGAATAATTGGTTTGTTGTTGTCCTTCATTTTCAAAGAGGGCCAAAATGACATTACTATGTTGGAGTCAAGGAACAGTGTGTCCAACTGTAGTTGATCAAGCCAATCAGCTCAGAAAACTCTACCACAGATTGGGCACAAATAGTCATATGAACATTTGGAGTGGAATTGTCTCTAAACAAAATTAGGAAGAATAAATATGATTCAAAATAAGAGATATGAGAAGACATTCCCATTCTACCCTTTTGCAAAGGTGGGAGGTCCACAACAGTGGTACATTGCATATAATTTCAAACTTTTTTGATGTACTGATCAGTTATACTGATTTTTTCCTCTTATTTTTCTTTTTTTGTCTTTAAAAACATTATTATATAAAATGGCTCTCTGAGAAGGGGAGGAAAAGGGATACTGGGGAAAATTAAAATGATGTAAAAATGACATCAATAAAAAATTTGTTTAAAAAAGAAAATTGATCTTATTTTAGGATTTCCAAATGCAGAGAGAAAGACTCAGGGTAAACCCAATCAGCTCTAACCTATCTAGGCAGGCAGTGTGGGGCCAGAGAAGGAAAGAGCTCCGAACTCTGAAAGAGTGCTGAATTTGGAGTCACTGGACCTGAGCCTAGACCCCAGCTTTGCCACTTACTGCCTATGTGACCTTGAGCAGGTCACTTGCACTCCCTGGACCTCAGTTCCCTTTTCTGTAAATTGAGGGGGTAGAACCAGACAACCTCCAAGGTTCCTCCCAGCTTCAGATTTAGGATCAGTAAGTTGTCAGCTCTTAAGTGTCCTTTCCTTTGCTGCTTTATGTGGTTATGGGGGGGGAGGGTGGATGGATGCTCGAATTGGGGTGGGGCAGGATAGGGGTTTAAGAGAAAGCCTGAAGAGCATATGCTTCCAGGAAAGCCCTTAGTCCCAGCTCTGGTGTCCCTGCTGATGGGTTACTAGGGCCATGCTCACATCCTGGGTCTTGAGGTCTACTTTCCCCAAGGTGAGTTCTGGGAAGTAGGTGAGGCTCTGAAAAGGCTCTGCCCAGTCCTAGACAGCAGCTTATGGTCCAAGGCAAGGTTTTCTGATGCAATATGGGGCTTTTATTGCCAATACTTACATGTCAGGGAGTCATAGAGTTCTTGGACTTGGGCTGGAGCACAGGCTGGCTTGGGTGTCCTTGCTTCATAACTGACATATCTAAGACAAGCAGAACCTTTTCTCAGGAGTCGGATAATGAGTCAGGGGGCTGTGAGGGATAGGGGCGCACTTGTTTGCGCTGAAGACTTCCTGCCTGTTGAAGGTGAGTTGGTATTCTGGTAGGTGGGCCTCTGAGAGCCAAGTGACCAGGGATCTTCAAAGTAGCACCCAGGAGAACTGGGCTCAGAAGCTGGAATTCATCATCACAAGAGAATTCTTTAACAATTCAACATAAAAAGTCCAAGCTTCCCATCCCAACCAGAGGAAGTTCTGGAGAAAAGTCTAAAGCATTGCAGGGGTGGGGTGTTTTCCTCAAAATGCTTCTACATGTTTGTGCTGCTTGGAGAGAAGCCCCTAGAATTCCCAGATGATGATGGGATCCAGAGGAGAGAAGAAAAAAAAAAGCTTTCCTTGGCTTAGGCCCTGCTTGCTTGTGCCACGTGCGCTTTTCCAATGCAAAGAGCCTGCCAAATGCTGGGATCAGAGCATACTAAGGCTTGGAAGGAAACTTAAAGATCATCTAGTGATCTAATCCAACACCCTTCTCTTATGGATATGGAAACTGAGGCCTAGCTGCTGCTGTTTAACCTCAGTTTTCATGGCAACATTTTTCTGATCTTGTTTACACATATCCTGCGGGGCTGAGGCTCATATACTAGGCATACATATCTTCAGATAGGATCATGAAGCTGAGAGGGTGGTCCTGAGATGACACAGGCAGAAAAGGAAACCTGGGTAGCCTAGTGAAGGCAAAGGGAGGAAAGGCAAAGACAGTATTTGTTTTTACCTGCCCCCTTATGCAGGAAGTAGACCTTCTTCCAATCTGAGACAGGAAAATTCCCAAGACTTAGAAAACTGGTTTCAGGACATGCCAACAGAACAGGAAAGGCCAAAGAACCTGAAAGTCATTTGAATTCTAACTTCAGAACTGGAAGAGACCTCATAGGCTTTGAGTCCAACCCAGTGATTTTATATAGAAGGAAACTGCACAGAGAAGGGAAGTGACTTGCCCAAGGTCACACAGCTAGTATATAACAAAGATGGGATCTGAACCTATGTTATCTGACTCCAAATTCAGTATTCTTCCTGTTCAAATTATGCTGCCTCTCCAGGATGGTGAGAAAGAGGACCTTGTCATTTATTCTTTGGGGCTCTCCCAGAATTTTTTTGCTACTACTCTTAGCAAATCAACTGCAGCTTTCCCTGAAAGCCAGCTGGAGGATTACACTATCCACGGGGAATCGCTCTTCCATTCCAACTCTGCATGCTTCTCTTCCATGGCAGTGGAAAACACATTTGGGAAGAATACATCTTGCTGGTATTAGCGATCAAAAGGTGACAAAATTATCTTTGCTGTTATTTTTTTTGATGAATTTTTAATTATTTTGACATATAGAAGGGAGAAAACTGGTTGGACTTTAAAGTGGCATTTTGTTCTACCAAACCAAATGCTATTTTTAAAGTGCTAAACAATATTCATCATGGAATCTAATATTTTCAACGTGCTTCAGTCAATTATGAGATAATAATGATATGCTCTGCTATGGAATATCACGTGTGAAAGCCTACCTCTTCCCTACCAAACTGAGAATGCTATGACAGGACCAGCATCTACCAAGGTATCCCCTCTGTTCCCCAAAAGGGATTATTATTTTACCCGAAAAAGTGACAAAACTGTCCCTGGGACTTGATTTGATTTGATTTGACCCAGGAAGTTTGTGCCACCTCTTGAAGTAATTAGCTCTACTAGTTTCATACCTGGTAGCAAAAAAAAATTTGCTACCTGGTAGTAAATAAAAAGTAGTTACTTTCCTTTGTTTTCAATTCTTCATGTGGAGGCCCAGACAACGTGGCATGCAGTGAGGCCCAGACGAGACCTGGTCAATGTGGCAGCAAGTTGATCTAGCGACTACAAGGGCCATTCCCAGGCCTATCACCACAGGGCTGGGATCTGATAGAGCTGGGTAAAAGACAAATGCAGGACGCGAGGCAGTGGCAGCAGCTACTCCTGGGTCTACCAACCCACAGCCTGGAAATTTAAAAAGTACCTATTAGAACTTCCAGGGACTAGGATGGCAGAGTGAATCCTGGCTGCCCCAATCTCCCCCGCCCCAACTCTGAAAACACAGAAATTATTGCCCCAGAGCAAAATATTAAATAGTAAAAGATTGGGAACTCTAGAGGAAGGGTGTGGCTAAGGCCCTGCCTCAAAATGGGTAAAAAACAGATTGCTAAAACAGAGACTGTAGAATCTTATTATTGTGAGCGGGAGAAACCAAATTTAGAAGGAGACAGTATTGACTCCACACCCACAGCGGAATCCTTAACAGGGAATATGAACTGTTCTCAGGCACAGAAAGCATTCTTAGATGAGCTCAAAAAGAACTTTGAAAACCAAATTAGAGAGGTAGAAGATAAAATAAATAATTCTTTTAAAATCGAAATTGCAAAATTAGAAAAACATTATAATGAAGAAAACAGCTCCTTAAAAAGAAAAACACGTGAACTAAAAATGAAATCTGAACATATGGAAAAAGAGCTTCAAAAACTAACTGAGGAAAATAATTCACTAAAAATTAGAATCAACCAAATTGAAGCTAATGACTCTATGAGGCACCAAGAATCAGTTAAACAAAACATCAAGAATGAAAAATTAGAAAAAGAGGTAAAATGTCTCAATGGAAAAATAACTGACCTGGAAAACAGATCCAGGAGAGATAATCTGAGAATCTTTGGTCTACCAGAAAATCATGATGAAAAAATGAGCCTGGACAACATCTTCCAAGAGCTCATCAAGGAAAATTGCCCTGAGATCCTAGAACCAGAGGGTAAAATAGAAATCAAGAGAATCCACTGGACACCTCCTGAAAGAGATCCCAAATTGAAAAGTCCGTGAAATGTTGTAGCCAAATTCCAGAATTATCAGGTGAAGGCGAATATACCACAAGCAGCCAGAAAGAAACAATTCAAATATTGCAGAACTACAGTGAGTATCACACAGGATCTGGCAGCTTCTACACTGAAAGATCAGAGTGACTGGAATGTGATATTTCACAAGGCAAAAGAGCTTGTGTTACAACCCAGGATCAGCTATCCAGCAAAATTGAGCATAATCTTTCAGGCAAGGATATGGTCATTCAATGGACTTCCAGACTTTCCTGATGAAAAAGCCAGAGCTCAATGGAAAATTCAACCTTTAGTTACAAGACTCAAGAGAGACATAAAAAGGTAAATAGGGAAAACACACACACACACACACACACACAAACACACACACACATAACTTGTTATTTAATAAGAGCAAACTGTTTACATCCCTATATGGGAAGCTGATACCTGTTAATATTGACAATTCTATACTTATGGCAACATCTAAAAGGGATATAGATAAATAGAGGTTATGGGTATAAATTAAACAAAATGATGATAAAAAAACCTTATTAAGGACTGAAAAGGGAATGCAATGGAAGAAGAGGAAAGAATGAAGAAGAAAAGGGTAAATTATGCCACACAAAGAGGCATAAAAGCATTATAGTAGAGGGAAAGAAGGAATGGAGATGAACATTATATGAGCTTCACCCTCATTGGTTCTGGTGTAAGGAGGGAACAACATAATCACTCAAGTATAGGACTATCGAGAAGAGACATAAAACCTATCATAATAGAGAGAAAGAGGGGAGGGAAAAGAGCATTACATGAGATCTATTTTCATCAATCTTGGTTGGAGGAAGAAATAACATACGACATTAAGTATAAAAACCTATGGTACCATACAGGCAGTAAGAGGGGGAAAGGGCTAAGAAAAGGGGGCAGGGTTAGAAGGCAGGGAAGAAGTAGTAAGGGGGAAAAGTAGGAAAAGGGAGGGGGCAGATAAGGAGGGAATACTGAGGGAGGTGGTGGTCAAAAGGAAAACTCTTAAGGAGGGCAAGGGAGAAGGGGAAAAATAAAAGCATAAACAAGGGAGGGAATAGGATGGAGGGAAAGACACAGATGGTAATCATAACTGTGAATGTGAATGGGATGAACTCTCCCATAAAACGGAGGCAGATAGCAAAATGGATTAAAA
>JAQQSU010014446.1:0-11417 GCA_028627135.1 Pseudochirops cupreus | reverse complement strand
CTCATTGATCCATTCATTTCTTGATGCAAGTACATCAAGGGCTGTCCTGTGCAAGAGGAATTTGACATTTTTTTTTTCCTGCTTGGCCCCAGAAAGGAGACCCAATGGAACTGGCCCCAAGCTGCAAGGAAGTAATTGTAGTCTGGGGTCAGGGAGAACTTCCATACTTCATGTGTTACCCAAACATGGAATGGGCTGCCTTAAGAGGCAGGGGGAAGGGGGTTTCCCCTCAGGAGAGCTTCGAGCCAAGGCTGGAGGATCATGAGACCCAGGTGGAACCAGATGGCAGCCGAGGTCTCTTCTAATTCTAAAGTTCTCTGGTGGGACTGGTGAGGAAACTGAGGCAGCATAGGGGAGAGGAAAAGTATTTTGGACTTAGGATCAGAAGAGGGCTGTGTTCAAACTCTGCCCTTCCTACAAGCTAGTTTATGACCACATTTTGCTTCTCTATGTCTCAGTTTCCTAATCTGTAAAATGGGCACAAGGATCACTAGCACAAGGAAAGTGCTTTGAAAACCTTAAAGCAACATAGAAATAGGTCTTAGAATCATCAATTCTGGATTTACAGCTCAATGAAAGCCCCCCACCAGGAGTGGCCTCCCTTCCCCCCTTTCCAGCTCCTCATTTTGTGCTTTCTTCTCCTGTTAGAAGGAAAGCTTTGTGAGGGTAGTGACTACCTTGTTTGCTTGTATTTTTATCCCTAACACATAGCACGGAGCCTGGCACACAGTAAGCAGTTAATAAATGGAAGGTTGCTGGCTCACTCTCCTCTTCTCTCTCTCTTTTTCTCCTTCTCTCTCCACCTTCCCTCTCAGTCTCTCTCTCCTTCCCTCCTTCTCTCGTGGTCTCTTTACTCTCTCTCTCACTGTCTCTGTCTTTCTCTCCCCCCTCTTCTTTCCCTTCCTCTCTCTTTTCTCTTCCCCCTTTGCCTTGTCTCCCCTGTATCCATCTATCTTAGAGGCCACTGATTTCAACCCCTTCATTTTACAGATCAGTAAAATGATGCTAGGAAGAATTCAGTGATTTGCCCAGGATCAGTCAGTTAATAAGCATCAGGGGTGGGATCTGAACCCAGTTTCTGGGGCTACAGATCAAGGCTTTCCCCACTCTTCTGCAAACAGAACGATTCTCCTTTCTCCTTCTCTTCTGTCTCCCCAGGGTGCCCAGCACAGTGCTAGCTGGACACCTTGACTGAATGAGAGCATGTGTGTAAAGTATGCAGCCCTCCAACCTTCTTCCACACTTGCTTGGCCCTGCCCTCCCCTCCAAGGCCCATTCTGGGCCCAGGCTCTGGCCAGGGTTAGGGAATGAAGCCCTGTGGTCCAAAGCCCCTGGTGAGGGGCAAGCCCTCTTGGCCACATGCAGGTCCATTGGTTGGCTGAGCCTGTTACTTGAAGTGATGGAGATGGCTGGAATGGGATCCTTCTCACCAGTTAATATTGTGATTCTCTGTTTGTCACAGCCGCCTGAGGGATGGGCTCATCCCAGACGACAAATAGGCTTTTGGTAGGCTTTATCTCTCTCTAAGCCCCAGCATGGGGAAAACCTGTTAAGAGCTGAACAATGACAGTGACAGAAGAGAAGCAAGGCTGCTTCCCACCCCTAGGTACAGTGGAAAAGACATCTGCAGAATCTGGAGAATTGGGCTCATTTCTATTTCTATCAGTGTGCATGCCTAAGGCCCTGGAGCAGGGTCACAAAACTCTGTTCAAGGATTAATCCTGACAATTGCTTCATGGCTACTTGGCCTCACAGAGCATTCAGCATCCAACAGGGATGCTAAGAGCCCCAGGGAAACACTTCTAGGCACAGGCAGGCATCAAACATAAGAAGGAAACAGAAGGCTCAGAGAGGGAGAGAGATTGTCCAAGGTCACACAGCAGGCTGAGACAGGTCCAACTTTCTAGCCCTTATTCACCAACAGCCTTTCCAGTGTCTCTGCTTTCCTTATCTACCAAAAGAGGGGGACTCAGAGAGATGATTCCAGAGGCCCCGCCAGCTCAGATATCTAGTGTCCTGATGTTCATTCGGACTCTAACAGTTTAGGTTCTAAAGTCTCTCCCAGCCCTGGCATCCCCTGTTCTTAGGCCCCTCGCAGCTCTCACATCCCCTGTTCTGAGGCCCCTCCCAGCCCAGACATTCCCTGTTCCGAAGCCCCTCCCAGGTCTGACATCCCCTGTTCTGAGGCTCCTCCCAGCTCTGGGCATGCTCTGTTCTAAACTCCCTCCCAGCTCTGACATCCCCTATTCAAAGGCCCCTCCCACGTTTGATAATCTGTTCTACAGTCCCTTACTCTTCTGACATTCCAATTCTAAAGAGGAAAATGGGCAGTGGGCAGAACAGGCAGCACGTGGAGCACATTTATTTTCTCTTTTTCAATAATAACTATTATGATTGTGGTGATAATAACAAAAACACTTGGCTAACAAGACCTTTGAATGCTCTGAACTTTTTAAAAATTCTCAGCTCTCATCAGATTTTCCCATTTCAACAGCCTGGGAAGATAAGGGAGGGCAGGTTTCATTATCTCCACTTGACAGCCACTGAGGCTCGGACCAGACACTTGACTGCCCAGCAGCCAAGAGCCCCTGCCTCTCACATCCTGGCCCATCCCGCTGGTCCAGCTCTCAGTGGCACCTACCTGAAACCTGTGGGATGTGAAGAGCTTCCTCATGACAGTCCTGAAGTCTGGGGGGACCTTTGGAGGGGTCACAGCCTCCCCTGGAACCTCAGTGGGGCTGCTCTCGGTCCCAGGAGTGACAGCTGCTGCCTCTGGCACTGGCGCTGGTGCTGTTGGCATCTGCGGCTGCTCATCCTCCTCATCCTCATTGTCCCACTTCTTATATCTGGTATTCCATTTGTAGTGGTCATCGCCGACCACAGTGAAGTGTCTCAGAAACCTCGACATGGCTCTGGGGGAGCCGTCCTGCCAAAGGGTGGGGAGAGAAAAAAAGGAGTCTCAGCCTGGGATATCCACACCAAGTTTGAGAGAGAGAAGGAGGGAGGGAGAGACAGAAACACACAGAGACAGAGACAGAAAGAGAGACAGAGAGACAGAGAAAGTGACAGAGAAAGTGACAGAGAGACAGACACGTGTATAAGGGCTGGGCTGGGCCTAGATGGGCACAGTGAAACAAAGAGAGGAGGTAGGAGAGGGACCGTATGGGACCCAGAGCTCAAGGGTTTAAGGAATTTCTCTTGGTCTCTTATTTTGAGACCAAGGCGCTTTATAGAGACCTGGCAACAGGAAGCCACAGCTTGCCCTTGTGGTTTGCCTGGTTCTAAGCAAAGGCCCTGATTCTGCAGTCCAATCATAAAATGCAGGGCGCAGGGAGGAAGGGGCGGAGAACCATGCTGTTAAATGGCCCCCAAACCCCATGTGCTGGCTGTCTACAGGAAAAGCTGTGGGTCACGGTTCACAGGTGAGGGCATTCTGAAGAAGCGAGCCTGTACCTTGGGGGTGGAGGTGGAAGTGGATGGAGGGCGGGGTAAAAGATAACGATAAAAAACACACAATTCTAAGGAAACAGGCTTGTGTTGACTTCCTTTTAGACAAGAGTCAGGTTCCTGAAAGGCGGAGAATAAACAGAATTTTGACCGATTTGGCCAAGTGGGGCCTCTTGTAAAAGAGTCAAGGATGCTGGTTTTATAAAAGCATCCCTATGGTAATAAAGCAAAGCATCCCTTTGTAGAACTAATAATGCTTCCTCCTCCTTGCCCCACTTGGTTTAGACTTTGTGTGAATCCAGATGTTTATCAATTGGGTTCTTGAGGTAGAGCAGACCTGCCTCCTCTCCCCTTGGACTTCTTGTCCATCTTGTTCAGACTCTTCTAATCCAATCCAACAAACATTCATGATGTGCCTAACCCTGTGCTAGGCTCTGAAAGTTAAAAGGAAAAAAAGTAATCCCTGGCCTCAAGAAGGTTACATTCTGGGGCCAGCTAAGTGGTGCAGTGGATAGAGCACCAGCCCTGGAGTCAGGAGGACCTGAGTTCAAATCTGACCTCAGACATTTGACACACTCACTAGCTGTGTGACCTTGGGCAAGTCACTTAATCCCAATTGCCCTGCCCTCTCCCCTTCAAAAAAAAGCAAATAAAAAATTGTAGAGGAACTAAATTTTCTTCACGTTTAGGCTGTCTGGAGAGTTCTGTGGACCACAAGTGGCCCAAGGCCATGCATTTGAGCCCCTGTTCTGACGTGTGCTGTCTGTGAAGGGTAAGTAATTGAGTTAACATTCCCTCAGGAGTTTTGTGTTTCAGTATGTTATTTATTGGGCTGGCTTGCATTTATGAGAAGGATCCATAAGCAAACACTGGGCAAACCACTAAGCTCAAGATTTTGACTGACACCATTGGTTGAGGAGTGAAGAAGGTGAAGGGTGGTGACAAGGCTAGGAAATGTGCCACAGGCAGCAGATTTCTTCAGTCAAGTCCCTTTTCTTTCCCTTCCCCTTCCCTCCCCTATTACTACCCCCCATACCTTCATTCAGTAATCTATTTTTTGCATTTACTTCAGCATCCTTGGGGGTACAAGAGGAAGAGCCCTACCAGGAGGTAGAGTGTCCAGAACAAGAGAAGTAGGCCTTCTGCCCACTGGCCTTGGTCAGATCACATCCAGAGGCTGGTGTCCCATTTTGGCTGCCTTGTGTTATTGGGAGGCCATTACCAAGCTGGACCATCTCTGGTAGATCAAGGCCAAGAGGGTGAGGGGCCTACAGATGATGGTAGCTTTGGGAACAGAAGTCAAGGGAGGGGAAAAGAGGAGCTGGAAACTCTCCTGATATTTGAAAGCTTGTTGTGTGGAAGACAGCTTTTTACTTATTATGCTCCAGTTCAGAGGTCTAGACCAGGAACAACCAATGGGAGTTTCAGAGAGACAAATTGAAGCTGAGTCTAAGAAGAAAATTCTCCAGGTATTGGAGCTGCCTCAAAGAATCCAGCCTCAGACTAGCTGTGTGACCCTGGGCAAGTCACTTTACCCTATTTGCCTCAGTTCCTTATCTGTAAACTGAGCTGGAGAAGGAAAAGACAAAGCCCTCCAGTATCTCTGCCAAGAATATCCCAAATGGGGTCATAAAGAGTTGGACATGACTAAAAACAACTTAACAGCACCAACAAAAAGCGTCATAGATCACCTCAGGAGGAGAGTGGGCTCCCTCTCACTGAAGGTCTAAGCAGGGGCTGGGTGACCACTTGTGGTGTATAGTGTAGAAGGAATTCTACCTCTAAGGTCTCTCCCTGCCCAGCTCTACATCCTATGTCATTTGCCCCTTCACTGGGCCTCAATTTTCTCATCTGTGGCAGCTTCCTGTTGGCTTTCTACCTTTTCAACCCAAATTTAAAAAAAAATCTACTTTTCTTCACACAGTCTGATATATTAGGATTAGGGCCCATAAAATTCTTGTTTTTGCAAAGAGCAGTATTTTTTTAATCAAGAAATCTATATTGAGAGGGATTTTGAAAGGATTTTTTTTTTGCTTTTCTTTTTCTTTGAAAGGATTATTTAAAATGATGTCTAAGGAATGCTCTCATTGACATTTTTTTTTTAAACCATGCAGTGAAGCAGAAAAGATACACAGAACAGCCAGCAAGAAGACATCGTATAGTTCTAAGAATTGTCTAAACAAGGTTGTCTTCAGAGATGTAGGCAGTTTGACCAGGTGTGGTAGCACACACCTCTAATCCCTGATACTGGCAAGGTTGAGGCTGGTGGATCTCCTGAGCTCAGGAGTTTTGTGCTGCAGTGGGCTAGAGCCAACTGGGTGTCTGCATGAAGTCTTGCACTGATAAAGTCAGGCTCCAGACTGAGAAGAGGGCTACTGGGCTGTTGAAGAAGAGCTAAACCAGCCCAGGCTGGAAGAATAGGGCAAGTTAAAGTTCATACACCCATATCTGTTTGGAGTGGGGCCATGAGTCTGGGGAGAGCCAGTCTCAGAAGAAAAATGCAGGCAACCGTCTATTATACAGGGGTTGATCATCCAAATGGTGGCTCGAGCATGCTCATAGGTTCTGCTCCTCTGCTCTCCATTCTTGATCTTGAGGCCATTCCCCAATACTAGACAGAAAAGATATCATAGGACCATAGATTTGCTTAGGGAACTTTTTGTGTATCGTTCTAGACCAATCCTCATGTTTTACATATGGGGAAATTGAAGGCAAGCGATAGGAAAAGTCAGAATTTAAATAGTTTTAGACTCCAAATCTTTTCACTCCAGCAGGAAGTCTCAATATGTATACAGTCTTTCTAAGAGGCCCAGGAATGAAGACCATGAAGAACATGGCTAAAAGGAGCCTCTGGAAGTGCCTTCCTGTTTGGGGTTAGTGGGTTTGGTTTTTGTTCCATTTTTCAGAAACTTCCCAATCAGGCTAAAGTCCGGGGAGGGAACAAACTCAGTGGAAACCACCAGTCTGAGTACATATGCATACAGCCTGTGTCCAGGGCCTGGACTGTCACCAAGTCTGGCCACCAAAATTCCTGCCCCTTCTTCACTTCAGAGAACAATCCAGATGGAAGACTTTTCTCTTGGGTTTCTGTCTTTTAAGCAAATGCTTCCTTCTCGAGTCACAGTTGGGAGACAAGCCATCCTTGGGGACCAGGGGTAAGGGCCAGGGAGAACAAGACTGAGCTCTTTGGTGCATAGGAGCGCAGCTGCCTGGGACCCTTACCAGACTCTTGGGGCTCAGATTATGTGGAATTTTTTTTCTTTTTCTAAATCAGGGAAGTATTTAAATAAGCATAGCAAACTTCCCTTTTTGAGGGTAGAAAGGAAGCATGAGGTCCATGAAGGGCAGCCACAAATTCAGCAGGCTGACCCACGTGACCTGGGGCCTGATACAAAGAGTCTGGGAGGGGGAATCCCTGGGCCTGGAGACCAGACTGCAGTCTAGCATTCACGGCCTACCCTGAGGTCATCCTCTGCAAGCTGTTTCTGGTTTTTTTTGTATCTCATTTTCCCTATTTATCCAATCTAAGACACTGCTTCAACCCAATTAAATCCAATAGTATTTATTAGCCACCTACTACATATCATGGGCAGGTAGGCAGTATAGTGGATAGAATGCCAGCTCTGGAGTCAGAAAGACCTGAGTTCAATCTGTGTGGCCCTGGGCAAGTCACTTAATCCTGTTTGCCTCAGTTCCCTCATCTGTAAAATGAGCTGGAAAAGGAAAAAGCAGTATCTTTGCCCAGAAAACCCCAAACAGGGTCATGAAGAGTCAGATACAACTGAACAAGACGTCACAGACCCCTTTGGCAGTCCGGTAAAGCATATTTATTGCTCCAAATCATGTTATTGCTTGTATTCACAATTGGAGGAAATGCTAGATTTCATGCCGAGGTCGGTGAAAATGAAGATTTTTTTTCCCCCATCCCGATTCACAGATCTCATGAAATCCATCTACCAGCCCTTGCTTTCCAGTTACAATACTAAGATTTTAGATGTGTCACTAATAGGTTTGGGGGATGAGAGGATTGGCAAGAATCTTCCCTTTCATTTTACAGATGAAGAGGCTGAGGGCCAGGGAATGCACGTCACTTGTCCTGGGCTACCCAGGTACTAAGAGGCAGACCCTGGACTTGAGCTCAGGTCCCTGACTCCAAGTTTGGTGTTCTTGCTATTACATCACACCATCTGCCAATAAGCCATACTATTCTTATTTTACAGATGAGGAAACTGAGGCCTGGAGAAAGGAAGGGACTTGCTTGGAACAGATTCCTCCAAACACACACAGACTAGGGCTGATCCAGCTGATAGATTTAGGCAGCAGAAAAAACCAGCTTTGCTTCACAGTTCACTTGGAGACCTGTTAAGAGGTTTATTTTGTGCCTGTGGGCCTTAACATATCTGTCCCTCCTCCCAACTCACTATCACCTGGCATGTTCTTCCCTGGCCTCCTCACCTTCCTCCTGCTTCAGCATCCCCTTTTCACTGGTAGATTTTTCACTAGAAGGTGGCTTGCCCAGTTTTCCATATGGAATGTGTCTGAGCAGAGACTTAAACTCAGGTGCCCTTGATTCCTAGTCCAGCCAGATGAACTGAATTTTCTTCTAGCTCCTCTTATAGATTTACCAAAAAAAAAGGGGGGGGGGCAAATAAAGCAGAGAGGCTGGCTCTGACGCTTACTAAGTGGATGAGTCTCTCAGCGCTCTCTCAATCTGTTTCCTCATCTGTGGAATGGGGCTAATATTGCTCTGAATCTCTCATCTTCCATGGGGAAGAAAAAGGAATAAACATTTATAGAGCACCTACTGTGTGCCAGGCCGTGTGCTAAGGGCTTTGCAATGATTGTCTCAGGGGGGTGGCTAGGTGGCGCAGTGAACAGAGCACCAGCCCTGGAGTCTGGAGGTCCTGAGTTCAAATCCGGCCTCAGACACTTAACATTTACTAGCTAGGTGATCTTGGGCAAGTCACTTAATCCTAACTGCCCTACCTTCCCCCCACCAAAAAGCAAAAACCCACCAAACCAAAAACCAATTATTGTCTCATTTGAACCTCACAACAACCCTGGGAGGCAGGTGCTATTATTGTAATCCCCATTTTACAGTCAGGGAAACTGAGGCAAACAGAAGTTAAATGACTATCCCAGGGTCACACAGACAGTAAGTGTCTGAGGCTGGATTTGAACTCAGGTCTTCCTGGTTTCAGGCCCAGAGCTCTAACCACTGCAATACCAGCTGCTGAGGTGTGCAGAGAAGTTCATTTTGGAAAGTGCTAGAGAGAATGCACATCCTCCTCCACTACCTCCTCCTCATTATTGCCTGTATCTGTGTCTTCATCCAACACTAGGTACAGAAACTCCTGTTGGCCAGACTGCTCATCTGTAACTTACGGTCTTAGAGAGGGGCCTTGGGGCACTGAGGCAAATGACTTGTTCAGGGTCATACATCCAGGCTGTCAGTGGTAGGACTTGAACCTGGGTCTCCTTGGCTGATCCTCCCCCCACCATCCTCCTATGGCCTCTTCCCATCTGAGTTCTAGTGATGAAAATCTACTTACCTCTTTGTCTTTGGTACTCATTTCTCAGCTGTCACAGAATCTGGAAAAAAGAAGACTGTAGTTGGGTTCACTTGTGTAACACATTCATCTTAAATTAAAAACAAACAAACCCAATTTTGTTTTTAAGTATTTTTTACAGCATTTCTCCTCTTGGATTCTAGTTCTTGGCTGGAAGAGATCTTGGAGATCTTCAGAGTCCAATCACCTCATTTCACAGATGAGAAAATTGAGTCCTAGGGAAGTTAAATGGTGTGCTCAGGGCCTCAGAGGCAGGATTTGAACGCAAAGCCTTTGACTCGAGAACTAGCTCTCTTTCCACTGTATTAGGCTTCCAACATATAGTTGATCATTGTTCAGTTGTTTTTCAGTCTTTTCCGACTCTTTGTGACCGACCCCATTTGGGTCACCCAGCTAATAAGAGTTTGAGTCTGGATTTGAACTCAGAAAAATGACTGACTCCAAGCCCAAAGCTCTACCCACTGTACCACCTCCCTGCCCAGTCTAGAGTTGATAAACTTCAAAGTTGCAGTGGTTTCCTAAAGCCCAGGTACCTGCCTGGCTTCCCCAGATCACCCCAAACAGACCTTCAAATGCTCCTCATCTTTGCTCCTCCATACTTCCTTGGCTCTGCTGAGGACCCTAGCATCCTCTCTATCTATCCATCACTGGGACTCCTCCCTCACCTCCTTACCTCCCATCCCATCAGTAGCCAAATCTTGTCAATTCTCCCTCCCTGCCCCTTCAGGTGCATTCTTTCCCTTCTCTTTACTCATCCTTCTGCCACCCAGTTGAGAATGGAGTCATCTCTTGCCTGGACCAACGTCATACTTTCCCAACAGCCCTCTCTGCTTCTAGTCTCCACCCCTCCCCCAATCCATCCTATGTACAATTATCAAAATAATCTTCCTAGGGTATAGGTCTAATCAAATCCCTCCTCTCTGCTCAAAAACCAAACAAACCCCCAAACCTGCAATGGCTCCCTACTGCCTCTAGGAGAAAGGGATAATGGCCAGCATTTATAAAGTTCACTAATTATTACAAACCAATTTACAAATATTATCTCATTTGACAACCCTTCAAGGTAGATGATATGATTACCCCCATTTTCCAGATGAGGAAACCGAGGCTAGAGGTTAAGTGATTTGTCTAGAATCATACTGCTACTAAGTTTCTAAGTCAGGATTTGAACTCAGGTTTTTCTGACTCAAAGCTTGTATTTTATCAACTATGCTACCTCTAACCCTGGCATTCAAGGCTCTCCAAAGACTGGTTCCAAATCACCTTTCCAGACTTAATTCGCTTTCCTTCTCTTCACGTACTCTACATTGTAAACTGGACTACTAGCTGTTCCCTAAACTCAATACTCAATCTCTTGCCTCAGGACATCTGCACTGGGCATTCCCATGCCTAGAGGACACATCTTCTTCATCTCACAGTGTCAGAATCCTTATCTTCCTTCAAAACTCAGTTCGCCTCCTCCTCCATGAAGCCTTCCTTGATCTTTCCCCGTTGATGAGTGAATGTTCTCTTCCCTCCTTCTATTTCCTATTATACTTATTTGTCTGGGCAACTAGGTGGTATAATGGAGAATCTGTTGGGCCTGGGAGTCAGGAAGACCTGAATTCAAATCCAGCCTCAGACATTTACTAGCTGTGTGACCCTGGGTAAGTCACTTTAATCTCTGTTTCCGTTTCTTCAACTATACAGTGTACTGTAATAATAGCACCTACCTTACAGCCCTGTGGTAAGGATTAGATAAATTAACATATAGAAAACACTTTACGGGGGGCAGAGCCAAGATGGTGGGGTAGCAGCAGCAACATATCGCAGCTCTCACATAGCCACCCCAAAATACCCATGGAATAGGACTCTAAACCAATCCTAGAACTCCAAAACGCACACAAAGATGCTTCCCACTAAAGTCAGCTCAGCTACAAGGAACCATATCAGCACTGCGAAACCAGCCTGGCCTGAAGCCGCTGCTGAGCCCCGGGGGTGGCTGGACGAGAGTAGCGGTGAGCGGATTAGCGGCAGCTGCGAGCAGTGTTGAGAACTAGGTCAGTGAGACTTGCGAAATTAGGAGAGAAAAAGCAGTCCAGCCGAAAGGCCTCCAGAGTGGAAAAGTGAAAGGCAGAGGTTTTGCACCCGCCTCCGCATTGCAGCTTCCCGCCAGCGGCCTGCAGACAGCAGGGGGACTAAGCGATCGTTCAGAGGCCGAGTGCTCTTGTGTTGAGTGGCCTGGATCCAGATCACCGTCTTGGGCCTCGGTCTTGGAGTCTTCATTATCCAGTGAGCCAGAAGTAAGTAGGAAGGGTCCCAGCACCTTCCTGAGAGCTACGGCATCCAGGAGGACCCCAGCGATTTGGGACAGAGCTTTCCCTTCTGCAAGCAGAGCCCCATAGAGATTAAAAAAAAAAA
>JAQQSU010014445.1:0-11417 GCA_028627135.1 Pseudochirops cupreus | reverse complement strand
TTTAAAAAAAAATGCACCTTGGTTTTCAATTTGGTATAAATCATTGACACACTGCTCTTTTCAGCACAGAAAGAGAAATAGGAAAGGATCTTATGAAGAAAGTAAAGGAAGCTAAAATTACTAAATAACTTTCTAGGCTTTCAGAGATAGTTCATTACAAATATGGCTTCATTATTTTGTGTCAAGTATTACAAGTTTTCCAGAATAACAGACAACCAGACTGAAATAGAATAAAAGAAAAATTCTATGCTATAAAGGATAGCTCTCTCAGAGAGGTAGTGTGCAAGGATACAGGAAAACTTTAGTCAACGTAAAAAAAATTAAGTACAATTTTTATTTAAGAAAAAATAAAGTGTAATAAACAAAAAATTATAAAATAGAAATTTTAAGGATTATTCTGTCACTAGCACTGCTTTTATATCTATTAGTGAAGACATAATTGAGAATTCCTAGCAGAATTATAAAAGGATATAGACTACAAATAAATGACTATTTGCTTTCATTCAAGTCTGATATTAATGTCCAATATTTCAAAATATAGCAGACCTCCATTACAATGCTAGTATCTAGTATGGACAAGGAAGGAGATATTCTTGTTATATAATGCAAATTATGTTATTTACATAATGGATATAAATTGACCAATAGTACAAAACATTTCTACTCTTTCAACATATTTAAAAAACTGTTTTTCCCAAGAGTTAGAGAGCATTATGAAATGCAAAATGGATAATTCTGATTACATTAAATTGAAAAGTTTATGTACAAATAAAGCCAACATAACCAAGATTAGGAGGGAAGTGGAAAATCAGCAAAGAATTTTTACAATCAGTATCTCTGATAAAGGCCTCATTTCTAAAACATACAGAGAACTGAGTCAAATCTATAAGAATACAAGTCATTCCCCAACTGATAAATGGTCAAAGGATATGAACAGGCAGTTTTCAGATGAAGAAATTAAAGATATCTATAAGAATATGAAAAAATGCTCTAAATCACTATTGATTAGAGAAATGCAAATCAAAACAACTCTGACGGACCACATCTCACCTGTCAGATTGGATGACAAAGTACGAAAAAGATAAATGCTGGAGAGGATATAGAAAAATTGGAACATGAATGTATTGTTTGTAGAGTTATGAAGTGATCCAACCATTCTGGAGAGCAATCTGGAACTATGCCCAAAGGGTATTACCCTTTGACCCAGCAATACCACTTCTAGGGCTATATCCCAAAGAGAACATACAAGTGGGAGGAGGACCCATATGTACAAAAATATTTATAGCAGCTCTTTTTGTAGTGGTAAAGAATTGGAAATCAAGGGGATGCCCATCAATTGGGGAATGGCTAAACAAGTTGTTGTGTATGAATGTAATGTAATACTATTGTGTTATAAGAAATGCGGAGCAGATGGACTTAATAATAACCTAGAGAGACTCATATAAACTGATGCTGAGTGAGGAGAGCAGAACCAGAAGAACTTTGTACACAATCACACACACAATGTATGTGTGACGACTAACTCTCATAGACTAACTGCTCCTCTCAGCAACACTAGGCTAGAAGACAATTCCAAGACTCACGATGGAGAGGGCGGGCCGTCCACATCCAGAGAAAGAGCCGCAGAGCCTGAATGCAGACTGAAGCTGCTTGCTCTTTCTCTTTTGTGTTTGGTTTGGTTTTGTCCCTTCTTTCTCATTGTTCAGTCCATTGGTTATAACCCTTCTTCACAACGTGATTAATGTTTAACGTGAAGGTATTTGTAGAACCTATATTTGATTGCATGATGCCATGGTGGGGGCGGTGGAGAAAATTTGGAACTCAAGGGATTGTGGAACTGAATGTTGTAAACTAAAAGTAAATAAATTAAAATTTAAAAAATACAATTTTCCTTTATCACTATTACTTTTAAATTGCCTTCCACCAGCTGATATCAGAAAAAGATGTCTTCCAATGATTTGTAAAAATCAAGTTTCTTCTCTAAAATTGCTGTAGATAGAACATTATGTGAGTAGGACAACTAAGTAGTGATAATACATAGTGCTTCTGTGTTGGTAATTCGGTCCTTTCTTGAAGATAGACATATTTTGTCTCAACTGACAAAGATATATTATTAATACTTCGACTGGTATTAGAGATGGGTCAGAATAATGTATCACATATGGCTTTGTACAGTAAGATCATTCTGGATAAAATTTACCTAAGTATACAGTCTCCTCTCTATAAATAGTAAAAGCATTAGCTGTCTAGAAATACTTTAAAGAGGTCCAGTTCAATATTTATTTTATAGACTCTCAACACTTCAAATACATTTTATTTTATCTAACATATTAGCTATTAGTTCAATCACATGGAAAATTTATTAATTCCCTGCTTATAACAGCACAGAATTATAAACATTTCAGGATTCCAAAAAAGATAATGTAACTAAAAAACCTTCACAGATGCCCAATGACTTGGCAATGTTCATGCTAATAATACTTATACGGTGTGATGATTTTACATTTTAATCTATACACATTCAAGTTATTAGCAAGTAAAAGACAGCATTTTCCCCTTCACAGACTTATTTCAAGAGCACAAGAATATAATGCAAAGTTAAAAACAAAAATTTTTTAAACAGAGCAGAACTTATATATTCAAATGTGTTTTCCCCCTTCAAAGCAAATAGTTGGTACACTTACTCCAACTAAACTGCCTGCCACTGCTCAAATAATTTTTTTAAAAACCTGCTTTTGAAACTGCCTTCAGAAACATTCAGGTGAATATTCTCCACATTAGAAATGGCTCATGGGTTTCCTGAAATTGTCAAAAGTCACTTGGCATCAAATCTAAGAGGCTGAATACTACTAGACTTGGTTTTTCTGTGTGGCTACCTAGCTTGGTAGTTATTGATATAGCAGAAATGTATATAGACTCCCTGGGTGGCTATTTTAAAGGAGACAAGATGCATTTATTTATATAAAGTCTATTCCATATGGCCTCTGAGGATCCTTCCAACTCTTGGATTCTGTGGCACATAAGTGAAAAAAAAATGTAGTCACATTATTTTAGTCATAACTTATACTTTGCTGATTTTCAGTCCACTATGAACAAATGAAGATATTTACACCAGCATCTTGAAGAGCAAGTCAAATAACCACTTCAAGGACAATATCTTACAATAAGATTATATTAGAGGATAAATATGGGGAAAAGATCAGCAAAGCTTATTAAAATAAAGGTGATTGTACAACACAGGGCACATAACACAAACTGGTCAAGCTAAAAGGCATTATAGTATTTATCAGCCCAAGGATCTCTAAAGAATTAGCCTTTTCAATGGTGAAGGACTGAGGTAATTAAGATACAGTCACCAAGAGAACAGGAAATAAACTTGATAAATGAAGAATACCAAAACAAATTATATTGGAAAATTATACATCTATCTATTCAAAATAAAAGTGCTAAAAATAATTTGGCTACTATCCATGTTAGCAAAGTCATCAAGGATAAGAGGTAAACATATCAAGGACCTTCACTTTACAACACAAGCGTTAACAAACCAACAAAGTCTTTCAAACCCAGTGGGGGCAGCATAACCTGCCAGACGGGACTCAGGGCAATTCACTATACTTCTCTGTATCTCAGTTTGCTCACATGTTAAATGACTGTTGGACTTAAAGGTCTCTAAGTTTCCACCCCGCTCTAGATCCAAGATCCCATGTATCTTAGAGGAGAATATTATATACTTAAAGATTATTAGAGAGAAGTTATTCAGATATTTTACTAAATTGAGCCTATAATTTCATCAGCATAGGGAAAACAGATCACTATCTCACCTGGAATTTGTGCTGGAGAGTTACCAGAGGCACAGAGGGGTTAGTTAAGTGGCACGTGTTGGGCCAGATAGCTAGCATACATCAGAGACAGAACTTGAACCCACATCTTTCTGGTTCTCAAGCCACAATTCTGTCCACTACATACTGTTTGCATGAGATGATAGCTATATCCAATTACAGGGTTTTAAAATCTGAAGAACTCATTTAAAAATTACTTTAGATTTTTGTCACAAAAACTCATACATAAAAAAAGTTTAAGAAACAACTAAATGGATCAGACTGAAAGCCTGAATTCTCCCAGATACAATCCTAGCAGTGAAAAAGGTCTTCTGAGTTCCCAAGTTATTAAACTCCCAAGTTCTCACTCAGAACAAGATTTTTACTTAAAAATTTATAATCACCTTAATTATCTGGTTTTTCCACTGACTTTATCAAGAGCAACACAATATAAGTGTTGGAAGGAGGAGGTAATTAACAGAGACCCACAATACTGAGTAAACAGACATAAAATTTCAAAAATAGACCAAGAATTATGCTGTTTTTTACAGCAATGGTACAAGGAATGGTTGTTTATAATGATTGCTTGGCATCATCAAGAAAAGGTTAAATTATCATCAGAATCTTCTAAGAAGGAAGGAGGATAAAATACAATTTACAAAGCTTTCTACCAAGATTGGCTAAAGCAAACAGTTAGAAGAATCTTACTTCAGTTATCTCGAAAATTCACTCATTATAAAATTTACTTAAAACTTAATGATGCAGTTCAAATGATTTCAATACCTCATCTAAGTGAGGTATTAACATACTTATTACTAGTAAAGTATCACATTGAGAATGCACAAGAAACTACCCACAAATCTACTATTTATAAATCTGATAAAAATTTAGAGAATACAGATATAGCATTTAATAGGCGCTTACTATGTGCCAGAAAATAAGTTAAGCACTAAGAATACAAAGAAAGCCAAAAATAGTCCCTGCCCTCAAGGAGCTGACATTCTAATGGGGGAAATCAAAACAGAAAGGAGAGTTGGAACAGGAAAGGGGAAGGTGGAAGAAAGGGCAGCTGGTGAAGAGGAGTGCTGGGGAGTTTCCTGAAATAGTGGATCAAATAGTGGATCAATTAGTGGATCAGGTAGTCATCAATCAAGACAGCACAGTCCTTCTAGAAGGAGGTTTCTTCAGGGTGGCAAGAAAAGCAATCTGGAGAATGGAGATGGGAGTGAAGTGGAACATTGCTGAGGCCTATTATTAATTATTTTTAAAAAAGAATCTGCTAAAGAAAAATAAGACACTCAAATCTGAGACATAATATTTCACTTATATAATATATGGAAGAGAAATGTCAATTGAAAAAACACAACTTAGGATCCAGCAGATTGTAACTCTAAAATGGAGGATCTTACTTTACTTACTTTCAGGAGATACTTAAGCTAAGTTTTTTTCTTCCTAAAGTAAAAGAATATTCACACCAAAGACTGTGATTAGTCCAACGAAGAGGATTGCAAAGAACAAAAGCTAATAGTGACAAATTTGCAAAAATGGTTGCTTTTTATAAAAAGAGTAAGACAATCAAAAACTCTATAGATTAGGTGGGGTTGTTAAGTAAATTAATAAGAAAAAAAGGCAATTCCATGTATTTGATTAAACATTATTAAAACACAAAGATGAAAATTTCCATCAATAACTCAGTTTTTTAAGTAAATTTGATTTATAAAATTTTCAACTTACATAAAAATCGGGGACGACACAATCTAAAACTGGGAGTATTTTCAGACTGGAAGAGCTCAGGCACAAAACATGGTACCTATTGCTTGTGTCAAATATCATAGCACTATCAGCATTTTAAATACTAAAGAAAACAGAAAACAAAATAGTCGAAGTTGTTATGTGGGGAAGAGGAATTATAGACATAGGAGAAATATCTTTGCCAGGGCAGATAGGATAAGAACAGTGAAGGGCACCTGGTAAAGTGATAAACTGATGCAAAGATGTATATGGGCTATCAAACACAGGCTCCCATCTGGCAATAGTGCTTCTCACATATTAGTACATCCAGTAAGCTCTGTCCAGTAACCTTCCTCAAAAGGTTTTAATTAGGAGAGGGGTTATTTTCATAAGAATCTCTCTCAAATCTTATAAATTTGGAAAGAGAGGATTTGTTTTAAAGAAATCCATTTAACAGACAATTTAATTTGCATTCATTTTTTCAAAACTAGTCTATCAGATAAGGGATACCCTAAATAAAGGATACAGTTTTACACCCAAGTTTGATACACACAGGTTTCTGAAGCAAAAACAATAATACTAAGCACAAAGACACTATAACAAGTTATGCAAATTCTGTGGAAGTCAGTATTTTGAAATTTTAATTCAAGAGAGAAACCAAAGAGAGGTCATGAAACATTAAAGATGAAGAAAGGAAAAGCTAAATTTTGTATATTAAATAGATTTTAGACTTAGATTCTTAATAAATGTAATAAACAAGAGAAAGATTCATATTTTTAGCTTAAAGTACTTACCATTTAAAAATGTTTCTGCCCTATGATGTACAATCATCATTGATTCCATAAATCTAGTACTCTAATGAGGACACAGAAATCTGCATAAGTCTGTTATAACAAGTCTGGATATTTCCATATAGAGATAAAGGATTATGAGATTTAAAGGATGACAACATAAAAACTGAAAGACATACCCAGTAAGGGAGGTTAATATTCACACATAACTAATTGGAATTTACCAGATACATACCAGGTAAAAAGAAATGCTAACTTAGGGAATGGTTTATGAATGGTGCTAAACTATTCAAGTTAGAAAGAAGAAAATACATCTTGGGGATAGATGATGCTTGTCAAGAACAATGGCAATCATATTTCAAGAAGAAACAATGAATAAATTTCAATGAAATTTGTCAGGAGGTCAACATAATGCCAATGTAGCATAAACACACCACTGCAACAAAATATTTAAGTTTTAGACTAGCAAGGATTTCCAACATTCCAAGAATGGAGCAGTAAATCTGCTGAAATATTAGTAAACCATCTGTCAAGGGGTGAAAATATTTTACAAAGAATACAAGTCAAATATAATGATGTTCACATCGATATGAAAATTTGCAACTCAATTCCTTTAACAATACATACGTGTGAATACTGTCAGTGATGTATTAGTGTCTAGTAATAGAATGTGGTACAACCAGAGTACCCACAAATATTTAAGGAAGGCTAGTATGTTATCAGTGCCCAAGTTTTTCAAGCTGACGAAAGTAAAATATTCAAGAACAGAAAATCATCAGATGAATAAAATGGCATTATTCACTTTGGAGAGAAACAAAATTAGATCAAAAGGAATCAAGAATCAGGACAAAGAACTAAAAACAACCAAATTACAATCAAAAGTTAGAGTTGTAAATACATAAGCTGCTAAGCAAAGTTATGAATATAAATTACTTTGAATTATCTGTTTTCCTCTAATGAATTAAAAGAACTCACTGTTAGGGAAGCAAAGAAACAGATTTAAAGTAGTCAAAGAGGATAAAAGAGATGAATCAACTTCTTAATTTCCAAAGATGTTTATAATTTCTCAACTTTCAAGGTTCTTTAACTTCTAAATAATTACAAGACACATGGAAAATGTAGTGTATTTTATGTTTTCTTTCCAGTTTAAAAATTTCCATTCATTCCCCTTTGTCTTTGGTGTCATTGCCACCAATAAACACAGAAAACTGTTCAGAAGCCTAGTTACATATTTTCACTAAAGAAAAAACCCCACAATATGTGTTTTAAACAATAAGATGAGAGTATGGGATTCTACTTAATTTACCTCATGGTCCCATGATATGTTGAGTATTTTTAAAATATCAGGGTGAAATTTAATAGCTGGTTAAAAGGAGGGTTATCATTTTATATGACCTCATTGATAATTTGGCTAATTCATCTTGATATGACAGTTAACAGTAATCAAAGGCTGAAGAAAGCCATGATACATTTATGTTCTGTTTACAATCAGTAAAATGTAGGGTCAATTAGTGTGAAACAAAATGTAGACAACAAAAAGCTCTCAAATATTAATGTTATAACATTTCATTCTCCTGCATTTTAAGAAGATACTGCAGTCTCCATAAGTCCACATAAAACTCTACGAAACATGGTAGTTTGCTTCCGACTAAAATAAAATAGTAATGTAAAATTAATTTAAGTGTTAAATATATTCACATGATCACCATTGCAATTCAAAATGGCCACGAATGAAGTCACACACAATATATGTACATAACATATATGCCACAAGTTTTGCAAGTTTGGGTTTTTCACAGACCAGCCAATTTTACCAGACATAAATAATCTTGTACCAATTTTCAGGCATTCTGAAAGGAATTAAATGTCCTAAGTAGTTTCATTCCTCTGCACAAAATGAAAATTCCCTAAAAAGTCAGTGCAAATTGAACGTAGTTCTACCTTCTTCAATCACTGCACTTGTTTGTCAAGATAGATTCCTATAAGTGGAGGATAAACAAATCTTAAGATTTAAAGGAAGGAACTCATAATATTGTCAGCTGCACTTAGCAGAGGTTAGCCACAATTAGGAATCTCAAGTTCATGTCCTATAGAAGAGCCTTCTGGGTATATGTTTGTTGTGGTTGAGGTGGCTGCTGATTACCAGGTGGCTGAGGCAGTGTAGAAGATGCTAAATTATAGTTTGGCACCTGGGGTAGACTAGTTCCAGCATTCTGGTATACTGTGACATCAGCAGTAGCAGCAGGAGGAGGACTATATACTGAAGCCTGGTTGGGGTATGTATTTCCTTGTACAGAACTGACCATTGTGCTGAAAAAGAAAAAAAATTGCATAAATATTCAGTTATATAGCATTTAGACAGACGTAATAAAACAGGACTAAAATGCAATACATAAACAAGATGGGATATAGTGTAAATTTAAGCTTCCTTTCCAAAATTTCATGAATTATGAAAAAATCAAATTGAACAACGGCCAAAAAAACCTTTAAAATTTCTTGTCAATTTAGTCATAAACTTATTTTTTACAACTATTATTCATTAAAAAATTTAAAACTCAACCCCAATTGCCTTGCCTTTCCCCCTCCAAAAAAAAAAAAGAAAGAAATTTAAAAACAAACCCTCTAAAAACAGAAATGAAAAAATCATGGTATGTTTTAATAAATGCAATATGTTTTCTATGTTGTGGCAACTGAAACAAATTTTGGTTCACTGTGTAATTCCCCTCAACACCTACTATACAGATTTAAGTAAATATTTTAGGGACATTTCCACTTCTGCTATAACAAGGATTGTATAAAGTATCAGTAAGTCATATAATGTAGATACATCAAAGAGACTGAGGTATTCTTCAAACCATTTCAACTTCAAACAATATAGGACATTTTCCAAGATAATTATTATTAAAAGCAAGGTCAAGTTTTACCTTGACATCAACTTAAACACCAAGTTTGGTTGATTTTTCCATTAGTATTCTATATTAGATCCATTAGATCCAACTATACTAAGTTGTTAATATATGCTAATGGTAGGATTGGGAAACCATTACAGTATATATCAAACTGGCTTAAAAAAAACCCTTTTAGAGAGAAATTACTTATTTATTTCAAAGACAATATTCAACTACAGACCATGTAAAGGAGAGGAAAACAAAATACATTGTGTTTTCAGGAATTTACCTAAATTGAGAGGGGTTCAAAACATTAAGGCAATTAAACACTTCTGTGGGGGAACCTCTGTGCTTGGGCCTCAGTGTTTCACTTCTATTTGATAGTGGAGGAACAGATTCACTCCCAATATCCTAAAGGTTAGAGGTCAGAAAATGAAATCTCAGTCTGTGCTCCATCTTCTCTCAGTAACTCTTAGCAAGCCAAGGACTGAGAGGTGTTGCCCTAAGATAACAGTAATTTAGATTAAGGTCAGTTTGGGATCATGTCTGTGTTGTGGACTGTAGAACCAGCTTTATGTCCCAGTTTAATGTGAGTTAAAGTTTTCTTACAACAAAATACCTTCCCAAGTGTCTGACGCTCTGCTCTAAATCCCAGCTGGTACAGTAAACCTCTGGAGTTTTAGACGTTGGTCTCCAAAAGACCCAAGATTAAAAGTATGTGATTGGAGAGAAAAAATTACAATTTTATGAATTTTTACATGAATATAAAACAAGACCATGACAAAACAGGGCTGTTAGAGACTAGATGACAAGAAGATAACATTTTTTCAAGAATAAAGTATAGGCAAATTAAATCATATGTATGGGATATCTGTAAGAAAAGTGATAAATAGTCAGTAGGGATAACAAAGGACAGCACAGGAGTACTCCATGTCAAATGACAAGAGGTGGGGGTAACAGGTGATCGTCCAGCATTGGATAAATTTTAATTATTTTATCATTTTGCCTAGTCTCAGTCAATTGACAACAACACTAGCATCAGAGGATAAACTTCCTTGAGCCCTAAAATGCTAACTGGTGAGTATCTGTAATGCCAAAAGAATTTATGTCTTTGTAATTAATGATGAAGAGCTCCATCAGACCCAATCACTTCAGGATATCTGTTGCCTAGAGCTTTGAAATCATTTGGAAAGGCAGCAGTGGTAGAAGAAACTGAAGCCACCTGCTAATGTTTCACAACCACCAGCACGTTCATATGCACAGAATCACAAGAAGCGCCAGGGTAGGTGTCTACCTGAGTCCTGTATATCCCATGCCCACCATACAAAAGATGACCCTCATTAGAACCACAAAACGTTATTCTAAGAGAAACTGGAGAAAAAATAGTTTGCCATTACTCAGCATCTTAACTGCTAACTTTTCCATGACCATAGCAGAAGAAGAATATGGGGGGCTATCCCAGAGCACATACAACAAGAATGCTACCACGTGGTGTGAGTGTCCAGATGCTCTATGTATCACAGGGCCAATGAGAGGACGTCTGGCAGCCCTCCAATGCCCTCCTGCATGACTGTCCAGGTGAGCCTGACATAAATTCCCCCTTTACTCAAGTTCCTCAGAATCTTTATTCTCCTTCAAAGCTCAGCTCAAGTGTCCCCTTCTAAGAGAGTCCTCTCCTGAATCCTGCCAGACTCTCAGTGTCTTCTCCCTCCACCAATTATCTTCTAGTGATTTATTTACATGGTGTATATCTTAGTAGAGTATAAGCTCCAGGAAAACAGGGACTTTCTATTTTGTCTTTGTACAAGGCACAGCACCCAGTACATAGACAGTGTCTGATTAATGCACATTGAATTGCTTTTTAAATTCTCATAATATCTTGAAAAGGCAACTAGGTAAAAACATTTACTTAATATGTCTTCTGTGTATAGGACATTGTAAAGGTGTTAGCACTATAAAAGTATTATATCGGTTTTGCCGTTTATGCCAATGGAATTTGTTGAAAGGAGCTCATCTCTAGCTTTTGTCCACAGGTACCTAACCTGCCTTATGATGACATGATTTCCAAACCAGAAGCAAGGAAATAGCGTCATCAATGTTAATGACTTCTAACTACGCTTCTTTATGTGCAGGCCATGAACCTTAATCTTTTTTTTAATTTATTTTTTAAAATTTTTTTAAATAAATAA
>JAQQSU010014444.1:0-11418 GCA_028627135.1 Pseudochirops cupreus | reverse complement strand
AAAAAAAAAATTGGAGTATCCAATAAAGCCAAAAGCAGGCAGTGTGAGCAGCCATGGGAGATAAGTGTAGCTGTGGAACCTGCAAAGTTCTTTGTCCTAAGGCAGTAAGAGTGAGAAATCCCCAGAATGGGAATCTTAGAAACTTCAAGGAGCACCAATAACCAAAAGAGGCACGTTAGCATTCAGATTGAGACATTCTAGACAGACAAAAGCTATGAGGTCTGATTAAATGATGCATGGAGATAAGCAGAATTTATTCTGAGACAGCAACATTGTTAAGAAAAACAGCTTTCAAATCCTTAAGAATTATGATGAAATGTGTCACTTATATCGTGACAGGATTGATAGACTCAAATCTAAATCCCTTCACAATCTGCCTCCCCTCACATTTATTGTTGTTTAGTCATGTCCAACTCTTCATGATTCCATTTGAGGGTTTATTGGTAGATACTAGAGGCTTGCCATTTCCTCTCCAACTCATTTTTACAGATGAGGAAACTGAGACAAAGAGGGTGAAGTGACTTACTTAGGGTCACACAGTTATTAAGTGTCTGATGCTAGATTTGAATTCAAGAAGATGAGCCTTCTTGAATCCAGGCCTGGCACTCTATCCCCTGCCCCCTAGTTGCCCTACCTCATCTTTAAAATCTTCTTATACCCTCTACTCCAGCAGTACTCTTTGATTCAGTGACACTAGCTTTCTCGCTGTTCTTCAAAAATTACACTTCAAGCTCCTGGCATTTTCTTTTATCTATCTATCTATCTATCTATCTATCTATCTATCTATCTATCTATCTACCTATCTACCTATTCATTCATTTTCTTTTTAAAAGTGGAAAGTTTTTTTTTCCTTTTTCTTGCTATTTTTTAAATTCTTCAATTTTGAGAAAATAAAGGAAAATAAAACCATTATAAATGTGTACAGTCATGCAATGTACATAGCTATGTTAAAAAAAGAAAAAGTGCTTCAGTCCGCACTCTAAGTTCTTCACTTCTCTATGTAGAGGTTTCATCGTGAGTACTTTGGAATTGTAATGGATCATTGTGTTGATCAGATTCATTAAATCTTTCAGAAGTTCATTATCTTTACAATATTGCTGTAACTGCTCTGATTGTTCTTCCAGTTCCATATACTTCATTTTACATCAATTCATACAAGTCTTTCAGGTTTTTCTGAAACTTACTATATCCTTCATCATTTCTTACAGCACAATAATTAGTATTAGACCACATTAATTTACCACAAACTATTCATTCATTTCCCAATTGACATTGCCCAGTAATGGACATTCCCTCTGGTTCCACTTCTTTGCTACCCACAAAAGAGCTGCTGTTAAGTTTTTGTAAAATAGATTCTTTTCCTCTTTTTTTAACCTCTTTGGATGATAACTCTAGTAGTGGTATTGCTGGGTCAAAGGAAATACAGTTTTATAGCGTCTTGGCCATAGTTCCAAATTTCTTTCCTGAATAGTTGAACTAATTCATAGATCCACTAACAATGCCATCAGTATACCTATGTAGTCCACATCTCACTACCTCTGTGCTATATCCCTATAACCTCTCCCCTGAGGCTGTAGGCTCATTAGCAGGATGAGGTGGTCCCCACTATTTTTTCTAGCATTCTATTTAACCAATAAATATGATACTTATCTCATTAAGACCTGAAGTTTGGAAGTGAGCAATAGAAGGCTTGTTAATTATGAGTTATTGTACAATAGTGCAGTTTTCAGCATCCTTGCTATTTCTCAAATTGGTTGTTGTCCTTTGTTCTAAAGAGGACCAAAATGACATCACTATGTCTGAGTCCAGTTACAGTGTGTCCAACTGTGGCTGATCAGACCAATACAATCTGAGAAGGCTCTACCACAGATTGGACACTAATAGTCCATATGAACATTTGGGGCAAAGTCTCTAAATTTGCTCATGTCATGTTTGTTTTGAGCTAATTCAATTCTGCTTTAGTCATAGAGGACAGCACCATTTCTGATGAGAGCATGCCTTGCTGGGCAATCTTGTGACAGTGTCTCTTGTGTAATGCAATCAATTCCAAAGTTCTTAAGATAGACCTTGAGAGTGTCTTTGTATTGATTTTTCTGAGAACTGTGTAAGCACTTACCTTGTGTGAGTTCTTCATAAAATAGTCTTTTAGGGAAGTATATATTTGGCATTTGAACAATGTGACGAGCCCAATGGAGTTTTGCTCTCTGCAGTAGAGAATGCTTGGCAATTTAGTTTGAGAAAGGACCTCAGCGTCTTGTGCCTTATCCTGCCAGGTGATGTTCATAGTCTTCCTTAGATAGTTTAAATGGAGGCGATTGAATTTCCTGGTATAGAGCTGGTATGCTGTCCAGATTTCACAGGCATACAACAATGAAGTCAGAACAATGGCTCTGTAGATATTATGTTTGGCAGTAAATCTCTTCTCTCTCATACTTTCCTTTGGAGCCTCCCAAACACTGAGCTAGCTCTTGCAATGTATCAAGCTTATAATCAATGTGTACATCCCAGATATACTATCAAAGTAAGTGAACTTATCCACAGCATTCAAAACTTCTCCATTTGCTGTAACTGGTGGTTCCATGTATTAATGGTATGGTGCTGGTTGTTGGAGCACTTGTGTTTTCTTGGTGTTAATTGTTAGGCCAAAATTAGTACCAACAGCAGAGAATTGATCCATATTTTGTTGCATCTCAGCATCAGAGGCTGTGTTGAAAGCACAATCATCTGCAAACAAAAAACATCACGAACCAACACTCCTTCCACTTTAGTCTTGTATTGCAGCCTTTTCAAATTAAATGCTTTACCATCAATGAAATAACCCTGACAGTATCAAAGGCCTTGGTTGGATCAACAAATGATGTGTCAGCTGTTCGTTATTGTGAGAAGGCAAACCTTTAATAACTCCACAATTTATTCACTATCCCACTTGCCATATCAGTTTCCCAAAGTTTTTCATCTCTCTTCAAGTCTCCCATGACTCCTTTCCCCTTACCTTCTTACCTAAAAACCTCAACTTGTATTTCACTGAAAAAAATGAGGCCATTCCTCAAGAGCTCTCTCTTATCGCCTCCTCTTCCTCATCTCACATCACTCATATGCCTTCTATTACTATCTCTTCCTTCATCCATGTCTCAAATGAAGAGCTAGCCTTTCTCCTTGCTAAGACAAGCCCCTTTACATGCACAAGTGCTCTCCTTCCAAACCATATTCTCCAGTATATAGCCCCTTTTATCATCAGGGAAGGGAATAAGCATTTATTGAGCATCTAGTACCATGTTAAGAGCTTTACAGATATTATCTCACTTGATCCTTACAACCTTGTTAAGCAAGTGATATTATTATCCCCATTTTATAGTTGAGGAAACTGAGGCAGAGGCCAAGTGACTTGCCCAGGGTCACACAGCTATTATGTGTCTGAGTCTGGATTTGAACTTTTGTCCTCCTGACTCCAGATCCAGCACTATATTCATTGTGCTATCTAATTGCCTCTCATCCCTACATTCTCATTTAACTTCAATCATTTTCTGTCCTCCCAGTAGGAACTCTTTCCCTACTGCCTACAAACATACTTATATCTCTACCATCCTCAAAAAACCTTCACTTGATTCATCCCTTTCCTCTAACTATTGTCCCTCTCTTTGGTGATTAATCTCCTTGAGGAAGCAATCTATAATAGGTGCTTCTATTTCCTTTCCTCTCTCTTCTTAACTCTTTGTAGTATGATCTTCAATGTCATCATTCAAGCAAAACTGCTTGAAAGTTACCAATGATCTCTAAATCACAAACCTCTTCTCAATATTCATCCTTCTTGATTTCTCTATTAGCTTTGAAACTCTGACTCTTCCTAATATTCTCTTCTTTCTAGGTTTTAGTGACATTAATCTCCTGATTCCAATATCTGTGACTGCTTCTTCTTAGTCTTCTTTGGTGGATCTTTATCCAAATCTCACTCTCTAATCTTGAGTTTCTCAAAAGGCTTTCTCCTTTCTCTTTTCTTCCTATCCATCTATCTATCTATCTATCTATCTATCTATCTATCTATCTATCTATCTATCTATCTAGATATCCCACTTTCTCATCTCCCTCTATATTATTTCACTTCATCAGCTTCTATGAATTCAATTATCATCTCTATGCTGATGATTTTCAGATTTATTTATCCAGTTCTAACTTCCAGTATTACATCCCCAACTGCTATTTGGACATCTCAAACTGGATGAGAGTATGGTGAAGGTCCTTATAACCTCATACCTAGACTATTGCAATAACTTGTTGGTGGTCTTCCACAAGCCTCTCTCCATTCCAGTCCATTTTCCACTCAACTGTTGAACTAATCTTCCCAAAGTATAGTTCTGATTATGTCACCCCTCTATTCAATAAATTTCAGTGGCTCCCTATCACCTTCAAAATAAAATATAAAATCCTGTTTGGCATTCAAATCTCTTTAAAAACTTTTGTATTTTTCCAGCCTTTTATTTTGCTCTCCTCTACATACTCCACAATCCAGGGACAAATATCCTAGTTATTCCTAGAATAAGACGATCCACCACCCAAGTCCATGCATGTATTTCCCCCATTGCTACAATACTGTTACTCCTCATCTGTAGGAAGTTTTCCTGTCTTCTTTCAAATCCCAGCTAAGAACTGACCTTCTTTAAGAAACCTTTCCCAATCTCCTCTAATACTAATGCCTTCCCTCTGTTATCTCTAATTTATCTTGTATATGCCTTATTTGTACATAGTTGGTCTTTTCCATCAGACTATGAGAATAGGGACTATTTTTTGTCTTTCTTTGTTTTCTTAGCACTCAACTTTTGTTGACTGGCTGTTATTCAGTTGTTTTTCAGTTGTGTCAGACACTTCATGACCTCATTTAGGGTTTTCTTGTCAAAAATACTAGAATTGCTTGCTATTTCCTTCTCCAGCTCATTTTAAAGATAATGAAACTGAGGAAAACAGGGTTACGTGACTTGCCCAGGGTCACATAGTTAGTGAGTGAGGTCAAATTTGGACTCAGGTCTTCCTAATTCTAGGCGTAGGGCTCTATCTATTGTACCACCTACCTACCCTAGCTGACTTGGTGGAATTAGGGCCCTTATTTCCTGGTGGATAAGCCCAGACTTATGTGAGTCACCATACACTACTGCCCTGTTAACCAGATACACTTCCATATGGAGTCAAGGAAGGCCTTATCTAACCAACGTAAGTGTCACAGTGTCCTTATTGAATATTCTTTATATGCTATGCCTAAGTAAATCTTATTTAATTTTCACTGTCTCACTTAATTCTAACAGCAATCCCAAATTAAAAAGGTAGGGGCCTGAGTCAGGCTGGTCCCTTACAAAAGGTTATGGGAAATGTACAATAAGAGAGGGAACATAATTTTGTCCCACAAAAAACAATTTAGCAAAATAAAAATTAGGTAATCTTTTATTTTTCAGTGGTAGTCCAGGAATTGTAAATTTTGAGCTCTAATTATTAAACTAATGGGAAAACAAATTTCTATTTTGAAAAAGTGCAAAGGCCATTGTCATCAGATACCATCCTTATATGATACAATACAATATGCATTAGACTTATACTAAAGACACTTTGGTTTGAAACCTACATCTTCTACTTGCTAGCTACGTAATATGCCAATTTATAACTCCTTTTGTCCTCAGTTTCCTCATTCCTAAAATCAAGAGTCTGTCATCTCTAAGGTCACATATAGTTCCATGACTATATTATCTATTTTCAATCTGAAAATAATTATGAAAAAATTGGGGAAAGAGATGAATTTCTTTTCTAGATCTTTCTGTAATCTCATGAGTTACCAATTAATCATTTCTATGGTGTGTATTTTCCAGAAACTAATTTACATCTAAATAAAATGGAAGAACATGTTTTAGGTCATATCCCATGACATAGGTGCAAAATTACAAATGACATGTCCAAGAATAATACAATTTTTAAACAACCTGCCCTTCTGTCATCACATACTCTCCATGCATTTTCTTTCTGTCCCAAATGCACAATTCCTTACTCATAATAAACTAAACATGGCAATTATGGGAAACAGTTGTGCT
This sequence comes from Pseudochirops cupreus, assembly GCA_028627135.1. Lineage (NCBI taxonomy): Eukaryota > Metazoa > Chordata > Mammalia > Diprotodontia > Pseudocheiridae > Pseudochirops > Pseudochirops cupreus. The sequence goes on along the minus strand of JAQQSU010014444.1, from coordinate 5,350 downwards.
TCGTTTTCTTTAACCAAATCTCCAGACAATCATTCATCATATATTAGGCCTTAAATAACAATTCAGTTGAATTTCAGTTGAAAGTTTCTGTTTTTTCTTAAAAAAAAAAGCAATTCATTGTATTCAGTGGGTGCTTTCTGAATATTACAATACCACACATACCCTGAGTGTGGTATTACAGAAGAAAAGCAGACCAAAAGAATATACTTCTGAATTTTTCAAATAAGTGAATTGTCACATAAAATTGAAAAGAACTTTAAAATTTTTATTTTGCTTCTTACTGTCTACCAAAACGTCCAATAGTATGCTTATGTCCTCTTCCCCAAGACTCAACACACAAAGTGACACAGAAATGTGAATATTTGGTGAATGAATAAACATTGAAATAACAATTCACTTGATTAATCTCTATTAATTGGACATTTTAAAAGGGATTTTTCAGTTTTCTAGATTTTATGATTTTATTTGGTATGATAGATACAAGTTTGGGCTGTGTGTTGGAAGATTGCAACACATATAGCTAATGTTCTTTTCCCCTAAAAGGAAAAATAAATGTTATATTTTTTGTAACAATTAAAACCACAAGGGCCTTACTCAAATATGTAACAAGAGCCATTCTCTAATAGACAAATGGTCAAAAAATATGAACACAGTTTTCAGAGGAAAAAACCCAAGCATCAAAAGATATACAAAAAAATATTTAAAATCACTCATAATTAGAGAATTGCTAAATAAAACAACTATGAGGTTCTAGTTCACACCCATTAGATTGGTGTAATGGTAATTAATTTGAATTTGAAGATCCCTTTGCAAAGGTAGGAGGTACTTAGCACTTAGTAATTGATCAAACCTCTGTTGGAGAAACAGAAGGTATGAACTCCTGTCTCCTGTTGCTGACATAACAGGAAGGGTTTCAGTGAAACAGAAAGCTGATGCTGTGTGTATATAAGAAAAGCCCCAGAGAGGCATGGTCAGAATTTCTTGGGACCAGCATCTGGAGGCAGAGCAGCTACAGAACAGAAATGATAATGAAGAACTGAGTTAGAATTCCCTGAGAACTTGTGGTGGTGGAGCTTCTTCTGAAGAGGAGCCCAGGAAGCTGAAGAGGATCCCAGGAGCCCTGTAGCCCAGGAGCCCAGGAGCTTAGGAGTCCAGGAGCCCAGGAGCCCAGAAACTGGAAGCTGTCCACCTTTGAATCCAGGTGACTGTTTGGTGGATTCAGGTAAGAGTTGCCTGCCTGGAGTCAGGATGAAAAGACCTCTCCATGGGTACCCAGTAGTGATGGAATTGTAAATTTACTCCACCCAGGGGTGGAGGGTCTGTGTATTTTCTAATGATTGTACTTAGTGATTAATGATACTTAGTAATTGATTGCTGAATAAGTGACTGATTGAGTTAACAGTGTACCCCATGAGTGGCAGACTTTGACTATTGTACTTTGAGATGATTGTTCTTTGTTCAAAACTTTGTGGCCACTATGGTGGAAACAATGTGGCTATTTTAATGATAAGCTGTTGTGAATACTATACTGTGATTTTCTGTGATGAGTTGTAATATTGTGAATGCTGTACCTTGAAAATTCTGTGAATGTTTTGCTTTGATTTGTTATGGAATTAATAGAGTGTTCACTATACTGTGTAATCAGAACTTAGCTGTTCACAGTAACATTCTTCTGGAAAGCTGCTTGTGCACAGCATCACAATTGGCTAATATGACAATAAAAGACAATGGCAATTTTTTGGAGAGGCTTCAGAAAAAGCATAACATATTGTTGGTGGAGCTGTGAACTTATGCCTCCATTATGGAAAGCAGGTAGGAACTATTTTTCTAAAGCCAATAAAATGTGTATGCCCCTATCCACAAAGATACCACTGATAGGCTTAAACTTGAAAGAGGTCAAAGGGGGAAAAAACAATTATAAAAACCACATTTAAGCAGATTTTTTTGTAGTGGTAAAGAACAGGAAACTAAGAGGATACCCATCAATTGGAGAATGAATAAAAAATGACATATGAATATGACAAAACATTATCATTATATTACATATTACATAAGAAATGACAAAAGAGACTGTTTGAGAGAAACCTGGGAAAACCTTCATGAATTGATAAAGAGTAAGTGAGCAGAACCTGTACAACAATTTATAAAATAGTAACATCATAAAGAAAAATAATTATTAGAGATTTTGAAACTCTGATTAGTAAAATGACCAACAAAATACCAGAGGACCATTGATGAGATATACTACCTAACTCTTGCCAGAGAAGTAATCAACCTCTTCTTCTAAATATTTTCCCCAATTACATGTTAAAACAATTTCAAAACTTTTTTTAAGTTTTGATCTCCAAATTGTATCCTTCTCTCCCTCCCTGTCTTTCATCTCCCTGAGATGATAAGCAGTCAGATATGAGTTATACATGTGCAATTGTGTAAAACATTTCATATTAGTTATATACAAGAAGACTTGATTAAAAGAAAAAGAATGAAAGGAAGTGAAAAATAGCATGCTTCAGTCTGTATTCAAACAATGTCAATTCTTTCTCTAAGAGTAGATAATATATTTTATCATTAGTCATTTGGGATTGTCTTGGATTATTGTATTACAGAGAATAATCATTCAAATTTCTTCATTGTACAATATTGCTATTACTGTGTACAGCATTCTCCTGGTTCTGTTCAGTTTATGTAAGTCTTTCCAGGTTTTTCTGAAATCATCCTGCTTTTCTTTTTCTGTAGCACAATAATATTCCATCACAATAACATACTATAGCTCGTTCAGTCATTCCCTAATTGATGGACATCCTCTTAGTTTCCAATTCTTAGACATCACAAAAAGAGCTTATATAAATATTTTGGTACAAATAGGTCCTTCCCCCACCCCTGCTCCTTTTTGATGTCTTTCAGATATAGACATAGTAGTGGTATGGCTGGATTAAGGGATATGCACAGTTTTATAGCCCTTTGAGCAAAGTTCCACACTGCTTTCAATAATGGTTGGATCAGTTCATTGCTCTAGAGCATTACTGTCCCAGGCTTCCCACATCCCCTTCAACATCCATCATTTCCTCTTTTTGTCATATTAGTCAATCTGATATGTGTGAGGTGTGAGGTATGTGGTTGTTTTAATTTGCATTTCTCTAATCAATAGTGATTTAGAGCATTTTTTTCATATGACTTTAGATAGCTTTGATTTCTCTCTCTGAAAATTGAATGTTCATATCCTTTGATCATTTGTCAATTGGAGAATGACTTGAATTTTCTATGTCTTTGAGAAATGAAGCCTTTATGTGATATACTTGTAAATTTTTTCCCAATTTTCTCCTTTCCTTTTAATTATTGGTTCTGTTTCTGTGCAAACTTTTAAATTTTATATACTCAAATTAACTATTTTACATTTTGTAATACTTTATTTTCTTTGGTTCTAAATTTCTCCTTTATTCATAGATCTGACACATAAATTCTCCTAATTTCCTTATGGCTTGAAGTGTAAATCATGTACCCATTTGGACCTTATCTTGGCATATGGTGTGAGATAATTAGTTTATTCCTAGTCTCTGCCATACTGTTTTCCAGTTTTCCCAGAAGTTTTTGTCAAATAAAGAGTTTTTGTCCCCAAAGCTTGTATCTTTAGGTTTATCATATATTAGATCACTATGGTCATTTACTATTACGTCTTGCCTGCTTAATCTATTCCACTAATCCATCTTTGTATTTCTTAGCTAATACCAGATTGTTTTGATAATTCCTGCTTTATGATACAGTTTGAGATCTGGCACACCTAAACCACCTTCCTTCATATTTTTTTTCCCCCTTGACCTTTTGTTCTTCCAGATGAATTTTGTTATTTTTTCTAGGTCATAAAATAATTTTTGATATTTAATACTCATGGCAATAAATTAATTGTAATAGCAACAAATAAATAATGTAGGTAAAATTTGTAGTTTTTATTATATTGACTCAGTCTACCCATGAGCAATTTATATCTTTCCAATTCTTTATATCTGACCTTTTGTGAAAAGTGCTTTGTAGTTGTGTTCATCTAGCTCCTACATTTGTCTTGGCAGGTAGGCTCCCAAGTTTTTCATAGAATTACTTTAAATAGAATTTCTCTTAGTATCTTTTCTTGCTGGACTTTGTTGCTGATATATAGATATACGGATGATTTATGTTTGCTTATTTTATACCCTGCAACTTTGCTAAAATTGTTGATTATTTCAAGTAGTTTTTTAGTTGATTCTCTAACATATCATCTGCAAAGACTAATAGCTTTGTTTCCTCATTGTCTATTCTAACTTCTTCAATTTCTTTTTCTTCCCTTACTGCTATAGTTAACATTCTAGTACTATGTTGAATAATAAAGGTGATAATGGGCATCCTTGCTTTACCCTTGAATGGACTGGGAAGACTTCTAGCTTATCCCCATTACAGATAATGATTGCTGATGGTTTTGAATAACTATTTTTTATAATTATAAAGAATGTTCCCTTTCTTCCTATGATCTCAAATGTTTTTAATAGGAATGGGTGCTATATTTTGTCAAAGGCTTTTTCTTCATCTGTTGAGATAACCATACGGTTTGTGTTGTCTTTGTTATTGATGCAGTCAATAAAAGTGGGAGTTTTCCTAATATTGAACCAGCTCCACATTCCTGATACGAATCTCACTTGGTCATAGTGTATTGTCTTTCTGGTATATTGCTTCAATCTCTTTGCTAGTATTTTATTTAAAAATTTTGCATCAGAAGAATGGGTCAAGATAGTGGCATAGAAGCAGGAGAATTCCGTGGCTCCCACCATAACCACCTCAAATACCTATAAAATATCACTCTAAACAAATTTTAGAGCCCCAGAACTCATAAAATGACAGAGAAACAAGGCTCCCACTGAAGGCAGCCCAGCAGATGGATGGAAAGGGCTCATCACAACATGCTGGGAGCAGAGCCCAGCCCCATGCAGTTTTAGCCCCAGGGTGGGCAGGACAAGCTGGGTCTGGAGCTTCCAGGAGAGCAGATCACCAGCAGCTGTGACAGTTTCCAGAATTACCAACCCATAAGAGCCAAGGACAAAGGGAAAAGGTCAGTGGAACTAGGCTAAATTTGGTGGAAAGGGCCCGACCAACTGCCTTCAGAGCTAGAAGCAGTCTGAAGTGGCAGCCCTGAAGCCACCTTCACATGGCTGTTTCAAAGCTCACGGATGGCAGATTGCAGGGGGGCCAAGCAATCATTCAGAGGCTAAGTGCTCTTGCCTTGAGCTGCCTAGATTGGGTTCTCAGTCTTGGATGGTGGTCCTGAGGTGCATTTTCAGTGAGCCAAAGCCAGTGGGGGCTGAAGAGACTGCATCCCCCTAATAGC
>JAQQSU010014443.1:0-11418 GCA_028627135.1 Pseudochirops cupreus | reverse complement strand
AGGAGAGAATAGACTGGGGGAGGGGGGCACACTGGGATGGCTGTTTTGGGGCGGTGGGTGGGGGAAAGAGGGGGAGAAAATATGTAACTCAAAATCTTGTGGAAATGAATGATGCAAACTAAAATAAAATTTAAAAAAAAATTGTGACCCAAACCAGATTAAAATGTAATGGGATATATTGTTTGCCTTTCTGTTAGACTTATGTGAAATTTAGAGAGTAATATTGAAATCTCCTGTCATTACTGTTAATATTTATATCTTTTTGAAGTTCATATAATGTTTCCTATGTGGATATGGATATTAAGGAACACTGAGTACACAAGTTTTATTCATGGCTTGTTATCTATGGTTCCTTTCAGCATAATGTAATTTCCTTGTTTATCCTTTTTAATTTTTTTTATATTTAATTTTACTTTGTCAGATAGCATGAATGCAGCTCCTGATTTAGTTTTGTTTTATGTATGTTTTTGTTTTGTAAATTTGAAGCTCCAGACTATAGAGTTTTGGTTTCTTATGCAATCTACCACTTTCCTCCCAGTGCTTTGAATTGTTCAATCCATCCACATTTTAAAATTATGAGAATTAGGTTTATTTTTTCCTCCATTTATCTCAATTTTTGAGTTATGATTTATTCCCCTCTTTTACTATAAACACAGTACTATGTTCCTTCAGATACTTTAACTAATTCTTTTTAAGGTGGCCCTATTTCCAATGGTTCTAACAGTGCTAATCCCTTGTTCTCATTAGTTAACCTCTTTCCCTTTGTATTTTTTGCTTATTAATTCCATTTTCTTTCCTGCTCTTATTTGGTTATTTAATTATTTCTCATTTTTATTTTCTTCTTCATTAGTCAAGTGGATTCTTTTATCCTTTCCTTCCCTCCAACTAGTCCAATTCAATATTTCTTTAAATCTTATTTCTTATTATCTATCCTTTCTGTCTGTTCTAGATTCTCATTCTCTGGTTCATGACCCTTATAATTATCTCGTCTCTTAATATTCTCTGGTTTTCCTTGCAGAATCATTATTTTGAGGGTATCATTTCTCAATTCTTCCCTCTTGACAGTTTCTGCCACAAACTTCAGAGTTTGTCCCATAGATTCTCCTTTTCTATTGTACCTCCCTCTAAGAAAATTCTTTTTCTTGTAAGAAACAGAGAAGGTATGTCTTGTGAAGGGACCCCACCCTCCGAACACTACATCATTTATTATACAGCCTACCACTGATCTATACAACTCCCTTAGTTACCTTCTTTTCTCCATTTGTGTCATTATCTCTCCATGACTACGGATATCTAAATTTCTCCCTTCTCATAGGAAAAGTGATGTTTTCAAGAACCAGATTCCCTAGATTATACCCAGCACAGTGTTCATCTCTCTTCACAGATTATCTGTCTTCCCCCATAAGAGTCTTTACCAGTGGAATTCTCTCCCCTAACAAAATAAGGCCTTTCTCTACTCTTCAAATTTCCTCCCCCCTCCTCCTCACTGACTTTGCAGTAGACTCTTTTCTTCCTGGGGAAAACAGTCACCTCCTCCTCACTTGTAACCTTTTAATTTACCATGCATGTTACACCAGCCCATTCTCTTACTCCCCTCCTCCCCATTCAGTCACTTTTCCATTTAGTATTGTAGTCCCACCAAAAACAAGTGATTCACCTGTAGACTGAATATTATCATATTCTGTCAGTAATGTCCGAGGCCTGACTCTTACTTCCATTTTCACCACTGTAGCTTGGTGTATATTTAGAAAGAAGTCTCTTAGTAGTTACTTTGCTGTCATTGTTGCTGTTGCTGTTCTTAGTTATTGCATTCACTCACTCCTCCTGTATTTCTGTTTTCTGAAGCAAATAATCACTTGAAAATTGTTTTTTCTTTACAAGAATTCTGCAAATGACTCTTCATTATTGAACATGTGTCTTTTTTCATTTATGTACAATAAGTCACCCTTGGCTGCAAAGGGTATGAACAGGAAGTTTTAAGACAAAGTAATCAAAGCTATCTATAGTCATATAAAAAAATGCTCTAAATCACTCTTGACAAGAAAAATACAAATTAAAGCCACTCTGAGATATTACCTCATACCTGTCACATTGACTAATATGACATAAAAGGAAAATGACAAATATTTGAAGGAATGTGAGAAAATTAAAACACTAATCTATTATTGGTGAAGTTGTATAGTGATGCAGCAATTTAAGAGAGCAATTAGGAACTATGCCCAAAAGGCTATAAAACCACGCACACCCTTTGACTATGCAATACCACTACTAGGTCTGTATCACAAAGAGACAAGAAAACAAAAAAGGAAAATGACCCATGTTTACAAATCTTTATGACAGCTTTTTTAGTGGTGGCAAAGAATTGGAAATTGAGGGGATGTCCATCAATTGGGGAATGCTTGATCGTGTTGTGTTATATGATTTTGATGGAATAGTATCGCACTTTAAGAAATGATGAGCAGGATGCTCTCCAAAAAACATGGAAGGACTTACATGAACTGATGCAAAGTGGAATAAGCAGAAACAGCAGAACATTGTACACAGTAACAGCAATTCTGACTAACTTTGCTTTTCTCAGCAATACAACAATCCAAGACAGTCTTGTAGGGCTTATGATGAAAGATGCTTTCCATCTCCAGAGAAAAGACTGGTAGAGCCTGAATGCAGATCAAAGATACTTTTTCATTACTTTCTTAATTTTTTTTAGATTTTTGGTCTGTTTTCCTTAGCAGAATGACTAACATGTGTTTTGCATGACTACACATGTATGACCTATATTAAAATGCTTGTCTTCTCGATGGGAGGGAAAAGGAGAGAGACAATTTGAAACTCATTTGAAAAAAAGAATGTTAAAATTGGTTTTACATGCAATTGGGGGAAAATTAAATATTAAATAACAAAAAATAATCAAAATGAAAGCTACATTATCTTACAGATGAATTTTTAAAAATTTAGATATGCTCATAGGGAAACATTTTAAAACTTTTTAATTTCTACATAAAAATTAGCAAATAATATTTCTCCATCCTAGAGCCATTTCCAGATTTTTCTCTTTAGGAAAGAATAAAGGTCAGACCTTTTTATTCAAATGGAGTGATGGGGAAGCTAAACTTAACTCTTGGCTAGATGAGATGATTGCCTCCCTAAAAGACCTCCCATATGTGATTAATTCACACTATTTGAAGTTATAATTATGTAAAATATGGTCATTTGTTCCAGTCCAATAGAAATATGTCATGTGAATTTAAATAAGTTGATCATTTCAGGGAAATTAGTTATTCGCATTAAATCTGGATCTAGCTGTTCCATGACACACCTGGGGACAATGTCTTTTCTTTTGAAATTCAAGGTTAAGCTATTAATAACAGGAAGGAACTCTTCACAAGAAGTAATCCAAGAAGAAACCGAATTTTACATATCTTTAAGAAATGAGCTACAATGAATCTGTCTTTTGCAACTGCACCTCCTAGTTCTCATTCTTTTGCCACTGGGCTGCCACTGTCACTACCCCTTGGAGCCTCTCTGCCCTCTGCTGCCACTGAGGCCTTTGTGTATGCCCACTGTCATCCTCCTCCACTGAGACCTGCCACTGTGAACACTTCTGTTTGCTTCTGCTAAAGACAATCTCTGTGTCCTTTGCCTGCTAATTTCTCTTCCTGGGGCCTAATAACTGTCAGGATAGCTGTTACATCCTTTCCCAGGGCAGGACAATCACCATTACTAGGGCTTGAGCACCTGTAACCTTGAGCTGAATCAGTGTTCTTACAGGTTTGAGTACTATTACTTGCCACTACTGAGGCCTGACTTTACCCCTTTGTTGCAGAGCTGCACTATGTAGAAAGTTACTACAGGCTTGTTTTACCACTGCTCTCTTGTTCTTCATACACTGTAATTCCTCCTCTGCCCCACCTATAGAAGAATGACAAAAACCAATAAAAAAGCAAGAAAGTCAGAGCTTCCCCTTTCTTAGAACTATTGCCACATATAAGCAGCAGCCATTTCTGATGGAGTTGGAAAAATTCACCTATGTCTTGAGATCTTTTCTCCATGGGGACCCTTTACTAGAAATTCTAGAAAGAAAGGTCTACAGTTCATAGTTCAGGGTTTAGAATAGAAATTTTTAAAACTGACCAGAGGTAGAATCAAGATTGCAGAGTAAGAAAATAAGACATTTTAGTTCATCTATGAAACTTCCTCCACAAGGATTTAGAAAATGCACTAGATCAAATTCTGATTGGAAAATCTAAGGAGGGGTGGCTAGGTGGTGCAGTGAATAGAGCACCAGCCCTGGAGTCAGGAGGAATTGAGTTCAAATTCGGCCTCAGACACTTGACACACTTACTAGCCATGTGACCTTGGGCAAATCATTTAACCCCAATTGCCCTCCCTTCTCCCCTCCAAAAAGCAACAACAACAACAAAAAAGAAAATCTAAAGAAAAAGAGTCGAAATGAATAATTTTTTTCCAAGCCAATGGTGGCTCAAGGAGACAGAGAGGTGTGCAGATAATGGGAATGGAGCATGAACAGGAGAATGCCACATGGAGCATTCCAGAGCTTTGGGACAAAAAGAAAGCCAAGACTGGGCAACAGAGCGTGAAGAATCTATGTAAGAAGAGATCCCAGGGAATCCCCCAAATTAGTGCAGGATTCAGAAATGGGTGCCTTCTGGCATTTCTGTAGCTTCATGCCCAGTTAAAGTGAAAGACACTCAGTGAAAGATTCAGGGCAAACAAGAGCTATCCCAGAGGAGCAGTTATTACTAAGACCCTAGCTGTGTAGTAGGTAAAGAACAAATTCCAAAAGAAAACAGAGGTTGTGTCTCTGAAACCAGGAGCAAAGCTGAGACTTGTAAGCCTATGGTCCATGGTGGAATCCTGCAGTGGAATAAAGCAGGCAGAAGACTCAGACCAAAGGAGAGCCTGAAGTTCAGTCACTCTCAGTTTTTTAACTCAGACTCAGAATTTTAACAAGCTAATACTGGCTGAGTCCAGTATCAGTCTATTGAAATTGCCAAATAGGGACAAGCCAACAGGCCTGAATCTAAGTCAGACACTTGCAAAACTCAGAATAGGAGAGAAATGAGAAGACGTAACCCAGGATCACATCAGTGGGAGCATTAAAAGTTTGCAGGCTATAGCTTAAGGTTTGAAAGCAGTAGAATTATGTAAGATGACAGAAGTTCAGTTCAAATATTCCTTCAAGAAGTAGTCAGAGTCCAGTCCTAATATAAATTCCTAAGTCAGGAAGTGGGCTGGAAGAATGATCATAAAAACCCAAAACTAAACCAAACCAAACTAAGAAAAAAATCTACAATGAAGAGCTATTATGTAGAAAGGGAAGCTCAAGACACAAACCTAGAAGGGAAGGACCCCAAAATATTCCTAAGCAGAGCCTCAAAAAATGTAACTTGGATTCAAGTCCAACTAGAATTCTTGGAGGAGTTAAAACAAGAGTTGAAAAGAAGGCTAAAAATGATTTTAAGTGAGAGCTACATAAGAAAATATGAGATATAAGAACAAAGTGGAACAAGAGGTACAAAACCTTAATGAAAAACTCACTAAAAATTAGAATCAACTAAATATAAGCAAATGACTCTGAGACATCGAGAAATATTAATTTAAATGTTGTTTCCATCAAAAGTCCAAAAAATTATAATAGGTATCTCACAGTAAAAATAATTGACCTGCAAAACAGATTGAGGAAAGATAATTTAATACTCATTGGACTACAATGCCATGACCAAAAAAAAAAAAAAGACTTGATGATATGTGTCAAAAAACAAAAAAAAAAACTTCCCAAAACTTTTAGAAACAGAGGGGAAGTAGAAATTGAACAAGTCCAACTATCATTTCCTAAAAGAGATCCCAAAATGAAAACATATTAAAGTAAAAATCTAGAGCTTCCAGGTCAAAGAAAAAATACTGCAAGAAGTCAGTTGGTATTCAAGAATTCAAGTTGGTAGCTATCTTTCATTATCAAGGTGGACAAAAATGATATCACTATGTTAAAATCAAGTTACAACATGTCTTACCGTGGATGATCTGACTAATACAAGCTCAGAATGCTATACCACAGGTCAGTCACAAACAGTCTATGTGAACTTTTAGAGTGGATTCTCTACATTTGTGTATCTTGAATTTTGTTTGAGTTACTTCAATTCTGATTTGCTCACACAGCACAGCACCTCTGTTGATGAGGGCACACCATGCTGGTTGGTTCTATGCCAGAGTCACCCATGCCATGCATCAATCCCAAAGTTCTTCAGAGGGACTTTTCAAAGTGTGATTACATTGCTTCTTCTGACCACTATGTGAGCATTTGCCTTGGTTGAGTTCTCTGTAAAATAGTCTTTTAGGCAAGTTTACATTTGGCAGTTGAACAACATGGCCAGCCTATTGGAGCTGTGCTGCTTGAAGTACACTTTGAATGCTTGGCAGTTTAGATCAAAAATGGACCTCAGTGTTCAGTACCATATCCTGCCAAGTAATTGTCAGAATCTTATTAAGACAATTCAAATGGAAGCAATTCAGTTTCTTGACATGCCACTGGTATACTGTCCAGGTTTCACAGGCACACAACAATGAGATTAGTACAAGGGCTCTGTAGACCTTCAGTTTAGTAGGCAGTCTAATACCTTTTCTCTCCCACATTTTCCTTTGGAACCTCCCAAACACTGAACTAGTTCTGGCAATGCATGTATCAACCTTATTATCAATGAGTACATCCCTAGAAAATATGCTACCAAGGTAAGTAAAGTTATGCACAGCATTCAAAACTTCACCACTTGCTTGTAATCAATATTCCATGTATGGATAATGTGGTGCTGATTGAAGGAGTACCTGCATTCTTGGTATTTGTTAAGCCAAAATTAGCTCTAGTAGCAGCTTCAGAGGCTGCACTGAATGCACAATCATTGGTGAACAAAAGATCATGCACCATCTCTACCTCCATTTTAGTCTTGGATTGTGGCCTTTTCCATTTAAATAATGTACCACCAGTGTGATATCTGACCTTGATGCTGTGTTCATCTTCATTGAAGGTGTCTGAAAACATTGCTGAAAACATCATGGTCAAAAGCATGGAAGCAAACACACAGCCTTATTTCACTCTATTGGTGACTGGGAAAGCTCATGAGCTCCTTCCATTACCCAGAACCAAGGCAAGCATGCTTTCATGGAGCTGATATACAATTCTAATGAACTTCTCTGGGCAACCAAATTTTGACATAGTTTTCCATAAACCCTCACAACAGACTGTATTAAAGGCCTTGGTCAGATTGATGAATATTGTGTACAGACCTCTGTTCTGCTACTGGCATTTCTCCTGGAGCTGTTGGGCAGCAAACACTGTAACAACCATTCCTCAGCCCTTTCTGAAGCCTCACTGGACATCAGGTAGATGACCATTTTCCAGGTGAAGGATCAGCTAAGGAGGACTATGGCAAGAACTTGCTGGCAATGACTGAGAGAGAGACCCCCTGTGATTGTCGCAGGCCAATCTATTTTCTTTACCTTTATAAAAACGAGCAATGGAGGCATCCTTGATCTCCTGAAAAATAACTTCCTCTTGACATATAACCGAGAAGATTTCAGTCAGCTTTTGTATGAGCAGTGGACCTTACCACCTTCACACATCCCAATCCCACATCTTGTAAATCTCAGCTGGAATAGAATTAGCACCAGCAGCTTTTTCATAGGAGAGCAGCCTAATGGCATTTGAAACCTCTTCTTCAGTTAGAAATTTGTCTAGAGAGGGACTGACTTCAACATGAGGTAAGCAGTTGATGACTTCAGCATTGATAGACGATAGTTTGCTGAAAACACTACTGAAGTGTTCTGCCTATCTCTCCAAGATCATGTCCTTATCACTAATCAATGTGGCTCCATCAGTACTGAGTAGCTGAGATACATCAGAGATATTTGACCCATAAATGGCCTTCAGGGCATCATAATATGTTTTGGATTGTTACTATCAGCATAAAACTGAACTTCATCTGCCTTATCACTGAGCCAAGAATCCTGAATCTCTCTAAGCTTTTGCTTGTACTTTACTTTTGATGGAGTTCAATACTACTTTCTTAGAGACAGATGAACAATCCTGCTGGTAAACTCTACAGAGTTTTCATTTTTCATTTAGCAGCTCTCAAATTTCCCCATCATTTTCATCAAACCAATCTTGATGTTTGTGAGCAAATGCCATGCTGTACACCTGATCACTGAAAGCTGCCCACTCCTTTTCTGCTCCACTGTTGCCAACTGTATGTTGGCTTGACTTTCCCTCCAAGTCAGCAACCAACAGTTCCAGCTCAGAGAAGCACTCTAATCTGTTGACATTAAGTCTTTGGGTATTCGTCTTGCCTTGGTGCCACTACTTTTGTTGAATGCAAATATTTAGCTTGGAGAGGATGGATCTATGAACAGGATCTCTCTGCCACACATTGCCTTTGTCACTCTAACAATCCGTCCCTTCTCCTTACAATGACAGAGTCTATTAAATGTCAATGTTTACTGAGGGTGCATGTATGAACTTTATCATGTTTAGGTAAATGACAGTGTTGGTGATGAAGGTCATGAGATGCACAAGTCTTCAATTGTAAATGGCCATTGTTTCTGCTGTTTCCAACTCCATTCCTCCCATGGACTCCCTGCCATGACTGGTAGTCAGAGCCCACTCTAGAAGTCACTCAGAATTATAAGCTTGTGCTCTTTTGGCAAATTATCAAGGTCTTCATAAAATTTTTGTTTCACCTCATCAGGGTTCATCATAGTGGGAGCATAGGCACTGATGATGGTAGTGTGGTGCTTTCCTGGTAATTACATTATCAGGAGCTATTCATTCACTTCTTTTAGTAGGCATATAAGCTTGTTGACTAGATTAGTTCTGATTGCAAAACCTACCCCAGATTCACAATACTCCCTTTTACTGTGGACTGTCCAAAAAATGTGTAGGCAGCTCTGACTTCAGCAAGCTGGCCTTCATTTGCCAGCCTTGTGTCATTCAGGGCTGCTATTTGGATGTGATACCTACTGAATTTTCTTGCAACTGTTCATTTTCAGGTGTACTGGATTTTGTGTTGTCCAGAAGTCAATGCACATAGCAATGGTGAGTGGAATAACCTTTGCAGAAATTTTCAAACCTTTTTTTGTGTGTTTCAACTGCAGGGTGGGATCTCCACCTCTTGCAGTAAACAGACCAGGGTGGGGTGAAGAAGAACATGTTTAGGGAACCTTTTCTTGCCTCTTCCTCACACCTGGAGATGAGCAATGTGACTCTTAAAAGGCTGCTCAGACACCCAGGGGGCTGCCAAATTCCACTGCTGCTTCCAGTGAGAAGATGGCCCTATGGCCTGGGCTGCCTGTGTTCAGAGATGTGACTAAAGCTCCCAGTGTATCCACACCTGCTACTTTGTCACTTACTTATCACCACAGAACTTTGAGATAGTAAAAATGGATAGATGGTATGGGTGATGTCTTTTTATTTGTGCATAAACTGGATTTAAGTAAGCTAGAGTTGCACAGAATTGTTGTTCTCAATCTCTCTTCCAGAGTCATTACAGTCCAGTGGCAGGACAGAGTCAAGGTGATTGATGATGATGACTTTGGTGTCTTCAATGACTAAGCAAACTCTAAATACCTCATAGAACCTGCTTCAGTCATCTTCAAGGCTGTTGGAACCAATTGTTCTCATCTGCCCACTCCACCAGGGGAAGTCTTCACATGCTTGGGGTTGATACTCTCCTAACTTGCAGAAGGATTTGAGATGCCTTGGTTACTCTCAGCTTGGTTTAGTGTGTCTACTGAAATTATTTATCATGATGTTGTCTCTGTGCATGCTATAGTTTCTTGAAGCCAGGGGTGGGAGTTAGGTGGATAAGGTAGAGACCAAAGATGGAAAACAGCTTGGAAAAGGTCTTGACAACTCTCATACTAGGGGTAATAATCTTATCTGAATACATCTTACACTCTAAAAGTTCAATTACCAAGGAGCAACAATGATTTACCTGCCACAGTTTCTAGATACAGGAGAAAATATTGAAAGGAACCAGTCAGGATTGCACAATATTTAGCAGCTCCTACCTTAAAGGATAATAGGGCTTGGAATGTGATATACCAGTGGACAAAATGTAATGGTAATGGGAATTTGAAGATCTTCCCTGCCCCTTAATAGGTCAAATATAATCACACAGAGCCCACTGGGGGAGGAGCTTACTGAAAGGGTAGACCAGAAAGGGTAGGAGAGAGAGAGCCAGAACTGCTGGGAGCAGTGTGGAGGTTGAGCAGCTAGCATGAGTGAGAGAGGGGCATTCCTGCTTAAGGGAATCTGTTTTATTTTGAAGGCCTAATGGAGGGAAAGCTTGGGAATGCTGGTGTTTGCTGCTTTGGTTATGTGTACCAACTTCTTGGTTGCTATAATGAATTTGGCTTTCTGGTTTGGGGATTCAGCTTTCTGGTATTTGAATAAATGTTTTGGTTCTGTCCTCCATGTGGAGAGTCTGTTACATTTTGTGATTCACAACTACCCCAGAATATTCATAGCCTCTATGGGTGCTGTCAATATCACATTGGCATTATACAAAAGAGCTAGGATTACAATCAAGAATCACATACCCTGCAAAACTGAGTTTAATCATTTGGGTAAAGTGGAGTGCAGTTTAACTACAGGCTGGGCCCCTGCAAGACAGTAGCAGGTTTTGAGAAGGGAATAGGGGTGGGTAGGTCATCGTGGTATATGTGTGGGCAGATGATTGAATCAGGAGCAGCAACTTCCAAAGCTCTTAATCGAAAGAATGTAAAGGGGAGGGGGGTGGAGCCAGGATGGCGGCGTAGCAGCAGCAACATATCGCAGCTCTCACATAGCCACCCCAAAATACCCATAAAATATGACTCTAAAGTAATCCTAGAACTGCAAAATGCACACAAATATACTTTCCACTAAAGTCAGCTCGGCTACGAGGAACCATATCAGCACTGCGAACCGAAACCAGCCTGGCCTGAAGCCCTGGCTGAGCTCCGGGGGCGGCTGGATGGGAGGAGCAGAGGAGCCTCGGATTAGCTGCAGCTGTGAGCAGCATTCAGAACTAGGTCATTGGGACTTGCAAAATCGGGGGAGAAAAGCGGTCCGGCCAAAAGGCCTCCAGGGCGGGAAAGTGAAAGGCAGAGGTTTTGCACCCGCTTCTGTGTTGCAGCTTCCATGCCCGTGGCCTGCAGACAGCAGGGGGACTAAGTGATTGTTCAGAGGCCAGTGCTCTCGCATTGAGCAGCCTGGATCTGGATCGTGGTCTTGGGCTTTTGGTCCTGGAGTCTTCATTATCCAGTGAGCCAGAAGTAAGTAGGAAAGGGACCCAGCACCTTCCTGAGAGCTATGGCAGCCAGGAGGACCCCAGCGATTTGGGACAGAGCTTTCCTTTCTGGAAGCAG
>JAQQSU010014442.1:0-11419 GCA_028627135.1 Pseudochirops cupreus | reverse complement strand
TGTGGTCACGTGGAGCCTGTGGCGCCAGGCTTGTTTTCCAGGAATGCCCGCGCCTTGTAACTTTGTGATTGGGCAGTGGGTCTAGAGGGCTGGGACACTCTCCTAGCCAGGAGAAGGCTATATATACGCCCTGATGTGAGGTTTTGGTTTGGGGGCTCACTTTGAGAAGAGTTGTGTGATTTGGCCAGACGAGACTCTGGGCAGCCGTTCAGCCCTCCAGCTGTGAAAAACCCAGATGTTGGTGCTTCCCTCTCTGGTAACTGAATAGGTAACTGATGTAATGGTCAGACGCTGGAAGCCGTCTCCTGATCTGTTTTTCTGTTTGTTTGTAACTTCTGTTTGTATTCTCTGAAGTTCAGGGTGCTGACTTTTCCCCCTGAACTAGGTAAATTATATGTTTGATTAAAGTAAGATTGTTAACCCATTTTGAGTTGCTTTATTTTAGAAAAGCAGATCTAAGAACCTGTGCTAGCAGCCGCCCTGGGTGTGCTGGGGTGCTTGTTGATACAGTAGCAAATGAACTTTAGACTTCCCAACTCTAAAACACTATCTCTCTAACCATCTACAGCACTGCCTCTCATTACATACTAATGCGAATGAATAATATTCAGCAGTCATTTTACTTTGAAAGATCACCTCTTGGTCAACTCCTTAAATCCCATGGTTTCGACTTTCATCTACATGAAGAAACCCCAATATCTAGATATTTCATCCCTATCTCTCTTCTGTTATCCATTCTCACATTTCCAGTTGCTTTCTGTGCATCTTTTCCTGTATGGCCTGCAGGCATCTCAAGTTCAACATGTCCAAAACAGAACTTATTGTCTTTCCCCCTACACTCATTCCTTCTCCTAACTATCCCTTTAATGTTGATGGTATTACCATTCTTCTAGTCACTAAATTTTATAACCTAGGAGTTATCCTTAATTCTTTAT
The DNA here is from genome assembly GCA_028627135.1 of Pseudochirops cupreus. NCBI lineage: Eukaryota > Metazoa > Chordata > Mammalia > Diprotodontia > Pseudocheiridae > Pseudochirops > Pseudochirops cupreus. The sequence goes on along the minus strand of JAQQSU010014442.1, from coordinate 10,484 downwards.
TCTCACTTATTCCTGCTATCCAGATACCCAGTAATTTCATCTTCTCAGTCTCTCTTGGATCTTTTACATTATCTTTGGGGAAAAAAAAGTCTAGGAAATGATTTAATTGAAATCCTTATTATTATATATTAGAAAAATAAGTTACGATTCAGATAAATACAGTGACTTGGCCAAGATCACATTCTTTATTAATGGTAAAACTAAAACTAAAAATTCACGTATCTTGAATTCCAGATCAGTGTTTTTTTTTTTCTTTCTTGGAAGCAGCATGATAGAGTTTAATAACAGAAAAATAGCCAGTGTGTATGCATCTTTATTCTTAGTTCATACTTCAGTACTTAAACAGCCCATGATTTCATGTGGTTACCACATCTATTAATACATATTTCAACTCCTTAATGACCAGCTAAAACATCTTTGAGCCTTCCAATGAACAATAACAACAAAGTTAATCATCTCAGTGATAATTTAGTTGGTCAACGAGCATTTATTAAGTCTTTGCTATATACTAGGCAATATGGTTATTATCAGAAAAGAAAGAAATACGAAAATACAGTCCCTGCATTCAAAGAGTTTCTTTTATAATGGTGGAGACAAAATGTAAAAAGGAAGTACATAAAAGATATATACAGTTTAAATGGAAAGTAATCTCAGAGAAAAGCCATTAGCCATGTCAGGGAGGAAGGTGTGGGGTACTGGGTTAAACCTCCTGTAGATGGTGGCCATTGAGCTGAATCATGGAAGAATCCAGGAAAAATAGAAATTTGAGGTGAGGAAGAACATTCCAGGTATGGGATGAAGCCAGTGAAAAGGGCATAGAATCACAAGATGGGGTATGATGGTTGGGAAACTCCCAATAGACCAATTTTACTTAATCATATAGTATGTAGAAAAGATTAAAGTGTAAGAACACTGGAAAATTAGAAAGGGACCAATTTGTGAAAGGTTTTAAAAATCAAACATAATTTTATATTTGATCTTAGAAGTAAAAGGAATCCACTGGAGTTTACCGAGTAAGAAAGGGGGATCTTGACTCAATTTTACAAATATGATGGAATACATATATGTGTGTGTATATATGTATACATATATTTTTTCATTCTTGTGATTATTTATATATTCAGCAGAACTAGGTAAAATAAATCCTGAGGCATCCCAAATGTAACCAACTTTCAAAGTTTTAGTTTATTTAGTTAAAAAAATCACCAACTCATCACTGAACATGCCCTACATAGATACTGTTAAAATGTGGGCACTAAATGATTGCCATGATAGGACTGAAGTAACCTCTGAAATAAATTGTGGAAGATTTTAAAAAATCTAATATGGTCAGCTAAGTGTTCTTTAATATGTGAACATACTATTTTGAATCACATTCTTGCTACTATCACAGCTGTGATGACTGGGAACATTTTTATTTTTTTTTCCATTCATTCATGAATACTTATTTATTTTTTTTAAATTTTCATTGACTTTTTATTTAGTTTTAGTTACAAGATTCAGTTCCACAATCCCTTGAATTTCAATTTTTCTCCCCTCCCTGCCTCCCCCCTCCCCCCCGCCCCATGGCAGTGTGCAATCAAGTATAGGATCTGCAAATACTTTCACATTGTACAATAGTCTAGTTATATAGAAGGGTTGTAACCAATGGAGTGAACAATGGGAACAAAGAAAGAAAACCAAACATGAAAAAGAATGATAGCATGTAGATTGCTTCAGTCTCCATTTAAACTCTGGTCTTTCTAGATCTTTCTCTGAATGTAGACATCTCCTTCCACCCTGAGACATGTAGAGTTGTCTTATACCTGTGCGTTGCTGAGAAGAGTCCAGTTTATCAAAATTGGTCGTCACACATATGAAGTGTCTGTTATTGTGTACAATTTTTTCCTGGTTCTGCTCTTCTCACTTAGCATCAGTTTGAATAGGCCTTTCCAGGTGAATATGAAGACCGTCTCCTCTCTGGGAACATTTTTAACTGTGTGCCAAACATAAAACTGACATTTCGTTATTCTTGAAATAATTCAATTTAAGTATTAGTTCTTTGGAAATTTAGTTAAATAGACACTAAGTTCAAGGCATTCAAGGCACTTGCTAGGTTCTGGGGATGCAAAGATAAGAATTAAATAGTCACTCTTATCAAGGATATTTAGTTCTACCTGTGTAAATAAATACGAGGTTGTAACCATAATTAATTAGCAGATACTTAGACATTAGTAACTTAAGGCTAAGTACCTCTTGAAAGAAACAGAGGATGTGAACTCTGTCTTCTGTGAAAGAGGCAGAGGGTATGAACTCTGTCTCCTGTGTGAACAGAGGGCATGAGCTCTGTCTCCTGTTGCTAATGTGGCAGGGGGTTGGCTAAGACGGGAGGCCAGTGTGTGTATATAAGAAGAGCTCCAGAGGACAGAAGCTCAGAATGGAGAATTTCTCTCCTGGTGGCTCCTGGTGGAGGAAGCAGAATTGTCCCAGCATCTGTGAGCTGGGCTGCTGGACTGAGAACTGAGTTGGAGTTTTCTATGAGAGCAGAATCTGGAGTAGGCCACCTGGAAGGCTGAGAGGGCTGCCTGGAAGGCCACCTGGAAGGCCAACATTTCTCCTGGGTCCTAGGGCCAACTGAACTACTGGAGGACTGAAGATGTATGACTGGGATAAGCCTTTGTTTGTGGCTTGGTGGATCCTTGATTTCCTGGCAACAGAAGTGGTAAAGGGTTTGAGATGTGCTGGACCCTGTGAACTTCATTGTGTAACAAGAACTGCCCTGAGGACTGAACAAGGAGCTGGGAGCTGTCTGCCCCTGAATCCAGGTGACTGTTTGGTGGATTCAAGTAGGAGCTGGGACCATGGAAAGGGATCCAGGGAATCTGAGAGACCACCCTGAGTCAAGATGAAGAAGACGCCTCTCCTCAGATATAGAATGCCTGATGAAATTGAAGTTTGCTGGACACTGAAGGGTGGAGGGTTTGTGTAATTTTGTAATAATTGTATTTAGTTACTGATTGCTAGAAAAGTGACTGATTAAGTTCATCTATAATTGCCCTATGAGTGGAAGATTGATTATTGTATTGTAAATTGATTGAATGATTAAGTGAGGAGGGTTTCCCCCTTAGGGAAACCAGATGATTATTCTTTTGTTCTTTGTTCTAAATATTGTGGCCACTGTAGTGAAAACTGTGTGGCCATTCTAATGTTAAGCTGTTGTGAACACTATATTGTGATTTTCTGTGATAAGATGTAATGTTGTGAATATTATATTGTGATTTGTTGTGAATGTTTGCCTTGATTTGTAATGGAATAAACAGTGTTCGTTATACTGTGTAATCCGAAACTTAAAAGCTGTTCACAGTAGCATTCTTTTGGGAATCTACTTGTGCATGGCATTACAAAGGTAATTTGAGAAGAGAGAGAGCACTAGTCACTGAGGAGAATAGGGAAAGTTTCATGGAAAGGGTAACAACAGAACAAAACTCTGAAGAAAGAAAGCTTTAAAAAGGTGGTGATGAGGAAGGAAGTGCATTCCAGACATTGTAGAAAAGATTGTGCAAAGGCTTTTGGGAGGAGATGGAATGTCGCATTCTAGGCATTGTTACTAGTCCAATTTGGCTGGAATACAGACTGCACAAAGGCCAGAAATAAGGCTAAGTCAAACTGGAGCTGGATCTAAGAGGACTTTTTTGTTTGTTTGTTTGTTTAACCAGAGTAAATTTATCTTGATTCCAGGTAACATTCAAATTCCATTTTTCAATTAGAGTAACCAAGGTAGATAATATCCTCAGGGCTTGATAAAAGACTAATGTTTATGGTGTTTCTTTGGTTACCATTGTACTTGATCATAAGTTGATTGATCTTAGTAAAAAGTGAAAAGATTCTGACTATGTCATTTACCTCATTTTCTTTTTATTGTCACAGGTAAATATTTTTGTTGTTTTTTTTTTATTTTCTTGAGTTTATCAATTACATGTAAGAAAAATTTAACAATATATTTTTTTACAGATTTGAGTTCATTATTCCATCCCTTCCTCCTGCCACTCAAACCTCCCTGAGAAGGCAGTCAATTTGATTTCAGTTATACATGTGAGATAATGCAAAACATATTTCCATATCAGCCGTATTGCAAAAGAAAACACAAACAAAATGATGAAAATAAAGTTTAAATTCTTCAGTCTTTATTCAGAATTCATTATTTATCTCTATGGAGGGGGATAGCATTTTTCATAATGGGTTATTTGGAGTTGTTTTGGATTATTGTCTTGATCAGAGCAGTTAAGTTTTTCTCAATTGATCATCTATTATAATATTGCTCTTACTGTATGCAGTGTTCTCCTGTGTCTGCTCACTTTACTTTGCATCACTTTATGTCTTCATACATTTTTATGAAACCATCCCCCTCACCACTTCTTACAACACAGTAATATTCAATTAAATCCTATACCACAACTTGTTCAGCCAATCCCTCTATTTCTAATTCTTTGCTACTACAAAACATTTTGAATACATGTTTTTTGTACATAGAGGTCCTTTTCCTTTCTATTTTTTTGTAACTCATTTGCCAGGGACTTATATAAATTAACTTACATAGCATTGTCATTTTTATCATATTGTCTTGGCCTAACCACTCCAGTTGTTTAGATCCGATTATTTCTTTGAAAGGTGTTTTGAAATTGTGTTCCTACAATCCCTAGGTTTGTCTTGACTAGTAGACTCCCAAGTATTTCATATTGTCTGCTTTATTTTAAGTGAAATTTCTCTATCTTATGCTGTTCAGTTTTATTGACAGTATTTAGAAATGCCAGTGATTTATGTAGGTTTGTTTTATATTCTGCAACTTTGTTGAAGTTGTTAATTGTTTCAACTTGCCTTTTAATTGATTCTCTAGTGTTTTCTAAGAATAGCATTATATCATCTACAATGTCCTAATTTTGTTCCTTCACTGTCTATTTGTATTTCTCCAATTTTCTTGTCTTATTGATGTAGCCAGGATTTCTAGTGCTATATTGAATAATAATGGTGATAGTGGACATCTTTGCTTCAGTCCTGATCTTACTGGAAAGTCTTCAAGTTTATTCCATTGTGGATAATGCTTGCTCTTTGTTTTAGATAGATACAACTTAGCATTTTAGAAAGAGTCTATGTTTTTGAGTGTTTTTTTTAATAGAAATGGGTATCGTATTTTGTCAAAGGCTTTTTCTGAACCTATTGATATAATCATATGATGTTTGTTGTTATTGATACTTATATGCTCAATTATGGTGATAATTTTCCTAAAATTGAACAGTCCTGCAGTCTTGGTGTATCATAGGCTACCTGGTCATAATGTATGATCTTTGGGAAATATTATTGTAATCTCGCTATTAGTATTTTACTTAAAATTTTACATCAATATTCATTAAGGAAATGGGTCTATAGTTTTCTGGGGGGTTTTTTCTTTCCCCATTTTAGGTCCTGATTCTTATTTGTGTTATAAAAAGAATTTAGGATAACTCCTTTTTTACCCATTTTTTTCAATTATTTATATAGTATTGGGATTAATTGTTCCTTAAATGTTTGGAAGAATCCCCTTATAAATCTATCTGTCCTACAGATTTTTTCTTTGGGAACTCATTTATTGATTTAGTTTCTTTTTCTCAGGTAGAATTAAGTACTTTATTTCCTCTTCTGTTAATCTGGGCAGTTTATGTTATATTTTTGCTAATATTCATCCATTTCACTTAAGTTATTAGTCTTGTTGGCATATAAAATGACAAAAATTCCAAATAATTGTTTCAATTTTCTCTTCCTTTGGTGGTAAATTCACCTTTCTCACTTTCAGTACTTTCCTTTTAAATATCAAATTAACCAATGCTTTATCTGTTTTATAGTTTTTTTTTTCATGAAATCAGGCTCCTAGTTTTATTAGTATAATATGTTTTTATTTCCAATTTTACTAATCTCTCCTTTAATGTTCAGGATTTCCATTTTGTTGTTTAAGGGTTTTTAATTTGTTCTTTGTATTGTGTTGTTAGTTGTTTTCCCAATTAGTTGATCTGCTCTTTCTCTCTTTTATTAATGTATGCATTTAAAGATATACATTTTCCCCTAAGTACTGCTTTGGCTGCATTCCACAAATTTTGAAATGTTGTTATTCCCTTTAATGTAATTATTGATTGTTTCTATGATTTGTGCTTTGACCCTCTCATTCTTTAGGATTAGATTATTTAATTTCCAATTAGTTCTTAATCTATGCTTCCAAGGCCATTTATGAAAAGTAATCTTCATTGCATTATTATCTGAAAAGGGTACATTTAATATTTCTATTTTTGCATTTAGTTATGAGTTCCTTATGCCCTAATACATGGTCAGATTTTTGTGAAGTTGCCAGCTGAGGAAAAATGCCTCCTCCTTTCTATTTCCAATGAATTTTCTCTAGAAGTCTATCATGTCTAACTTTTCTAATATTCTATTAAACTCCTTGACTTCTTTCTTACTCATTTTATGGTTTGATTTATCTAACTCTGATAGGGGAAGGTTGAGGTCCCCCACTAGTACAGTTTTACTATTTTTTCCTGTCATTCCTTTAACTTTTCCTTTAAGAATTTGAATGCTGTGCAATTTAGTACATATATCTTTATTATTGTTATTACTTCATTGTCTGTGGTTCCTTTTAGCAAGATGTAGTTTTCCTGCTTATTCTTTTTAATTGGGTCTATTTTTCTTTTGTTTTATCTGAGATCACAATTGCCACCCCTGTCTTTTTTACTCCAGCTGAAGCATAATCAATTCTGCTCTAGCCCCTTATTTTAATTCTTTGCGTGTCTTTCTGTTTCAAGTATGTTTCTTGTGAACAACAAATCGTTGGATTCTGATTTCTACTCCATTCTGCTATCTGGGATGAGTTTTTTTACATTATGATTACTTACTGTGCATTTCCTTCTCTCCTGTTTTCTTCTGCTTATCCTTGTCTCTTTTTTTATTCTGTTCCTCTTTTGAAGTCTGTTTGGCCTTCTTTTAGCTTCTCTCCCTTTTATCATCTCCCTTTTTCTTATCCCCTCTCCTTCCTGCCTCCTACTTCCTTATTGTATAAGATAGATTTAAATATATGTGCATACACACATAAACCTTCTTAAATACATGCATATGAATGTATGTATGTACACACCCAAATGTGTGTGTATATTTTTCCTTTTTGAATCACTTTAAATTTCAAAGAGGTTCAAGCATTGCACACCTTTCCACCATTTTCCCTTCTATTGTAAAAGCTCTTCCTTGTACATCTCTTTTATATGACATAATTTCTCCATTGTTCTCCCTTTTTCTTTCTCCCAGGGCATCTCTCTTTTTTCCTTATTAATTTTTCACATCATCCCAACATAATGAATGACTCTTGTTCCCTCTTCCTATCTAGAATCCTTCTAATTATCGTAATAATAACAAAGGTCTTAAAAGGATACATGTGTCATCTTCCCATATAGGAACTCATTTAATCTCTTATGAGTTCTCTTTCATTTTTACATTTTTATGCTTTTCTTGAGTCTTTTATTTAACTGTTAAATTTTCTTTTCAGCTCTGCTCTTTTCATCACATATGCTTGATAACTCTCTATTTTATGAAATATGTTTTTGTTTTCCCTAGAGGGGTTATGCTTGGTTTTGATGGATAGGTTATCGTTAGTGGTTATCTCAGCAGTTTTGCCTTCTGGGATATTATAACCCAACCCCTCTGCTCCTTTAATATGCTAGCTTCCATGATGCTGTGATCTGGTGTGGTATGGTCACTGTCTGTACTCTGATCCTTACCCAGGAAGAGCCTTTGCTCCCTTGGGATTGCAAAAAAAATACTGTTCCTTGGGGTCCTTACTACCTTTAAACTAGAATTGATCTTGTTCCTCAGGGTCCTTGATCCCTTGGGGCTAGAAGTGATATTGACCTTTAGGGTTCTTGCTCCCTCTTGACTGAAAGCACTCTTCTCAGCCCTTAAAATATGACCCAGAATTGGGTATAGACAATGGGATTGCCAAACAGCAGCTGGTCCTGTGTCTAGTGTTAGCATAAGGGAACACTATAATCTCATTCTGACCAGTTGCCAAGAGCCCTTATTGTCTGCGACTTGGGAGCTCCTGAAGCTGCTACTGCTTCTGGCACCACCACATAGTCCCAGCTCTGATGTTTCATCATGTGAGCTCTGGGTCAGCCTCCTCCCCCGTGTCACAGATATCTCTTTCTGAATTCCTTTATTGTCTTGGGAATAACAATATTTCACTCTGACCTTTTATTAATTCTGCCATTCCAGAATTCCATTTGAGATGTTATTTTAAAGTTGTTTGGAGAGGAATGTTGGGAGAGCTCAACTTCCCTACTCCTCTATCTTGATTCAACCCTTGGACTTGTATCAAATAATTTTTTAAAAATTTATCTTAAAGGAGAAAATTTCTATTGTCATATTTTAAATGATGAATATTTGTACAAATATTTATTATTGAATGATACAGCAAATAATTTCTCATATCAGATAACTCTTGTTAAAAATATACAATATATGCAATTTATAGATTAGATATTCTCTGTTATATGACAAGTGTTACTCTGGCAGTTGACTTTTATTATTATGTATCACTAGTATTTTAGTATCTTAGTCTTATTTTCCTTGAAGTGCCATATCTTGTTTGTTTTTATTTAGATGTAAACTTTAATCTGAGAAGCCAGTCAGGTGAGCTTTTGAGGTCTAATGAAAAAAGTTCAGTGTTTGCCTCTAAAAAACAAAACAAACCAAAACCCCCAACTACTGAACTATGTTTATATCTCTTGATCTTGAGGAATCTTTACCTTGAGGAAGTTCTGTCTCTGTCAGTATAAATTGCAATCTATTCATAACCTCTTCTCTTGGGTGACTTATGTCAATATCTTCCCATAGGTCATCTACTCAGTAGTCCAGAGACTTTTTCCCTAGGTCTCATAACATTACTGAGATACTAATGAAGCATTCCAGCTATATCTCCTTTCCTCTCATTATATATCCATTAATTTTTTACAGTTATACACACATTTGATATCTTTTATAAAACTTGTATTCAAGTCATTGTTAGTAATATGGTACAGCTTTTGCATAGCCCCCATTTCCCTTAGACTGACCTGAAATTTTAATTTCTCTTAGACTGAACAGAAGATTTCCACAGTGGATTGGGGTCAGCAAGGCCTAGGTTTGCCTCTGACTCATATCAGTATAAACAGGGGCAAGTCACTTAACTGCTATAAGCCTTAGTTTCTTCATTTGTAAAACAGAGGTGGTCCTTCTGATATCTGACTCACCAAATCATTTTAGGACCTGGTGAAATTATGTACCTTAGGTGCTTTGCAAACTTTAAAGTTATTTATAGATGTCATTATTAACCTCTTATTGCCATCTGACATCAGTAGAAGAGTATTGGTGTAAAAAAGATTGATTTTTGTTAAAAGGAAGTTTGGAGTTATTAAAAGAATTGGATAATTTCCCTTAAACAATCTGTTCTAGTATTTTCATCTTGTTCAGTTCTGGGCTTGCTTTATTATCTGTCTGTATTCCCCCCCTCCACAAAGTATTGAGTTGATATACCAACTCAGTGGATTTTTCAGCCAGCTATATATCATAGTCAAGACAACAGGCATTCTTCATTCTCTTGGCTTTTCCTGTAGGATTTATTAGGCTAAACCTATTTGAGTAATTATATACTTCATTTAGAAGACTTCATGTAATTTCAGGTTTTAATATAATCAGCAATATGTCATTCACTTCACCATATTAGGTGAAATTCCCTCCCATTTGGACTCTAGTGTGTACATCATCTACTTTTTTATCAACATATAGTTCTCTATTCTATGTTCTGAATTATATGAGTAATTATAGGGTTAACATTTTGTTTATTATTCCATCTTTTAAAGGGCTATTATATGATTTCAACATATGCATGGAAGACACCTTCTTGGATCCAAATCATCAAGGCTGAATTTTGCTTTCACACATCAAGTATTTTTAAATAATTCAACAAAAGGTAAGTAGAATGGGAGCTTGTATTCATTGAAAATTTGTTAATTGTATAACTATAAAATGTGGTTGACTGTAGAAAATCATTTGTGCAAAATCTATCTTTTCCTTTCTAATATTTTCAACAAGGTTATACCAACACATGCATAGATTATTTTCACAAAGAAAGGCAAGTAAGTTTTATTTGTTGTTTTCTCTGTAATCATTTTTAGAAATGATACTGTCAATATTTTTTTTTAATCATTTCATATAACCTTCCATTCCTGGATTTTAGATTTCTTAAAAATCAATCCCTGAACTGGGGCAACTAGGTGGTGGAATGGATAAAGCACTAGCCCTGGCATCAGGATAACCTGATGTAACAGCAAGCACCCTAGCATACCTAGGGCGGCTACTAGCACAGGTTCTTAGATCTGCTTTTCTAAAGGAAAGCAACTCAAAATGGGTTAACAATCTTACTTTAATCAAACATATCATTTACCTAGTTCAGGGGG
>JAQQSU010014441.1:0-11420 GCA_028627135.1 Pseudochirops cupreus | reverse complement strand
GAAGGAATTATTCTCTTCAGAAAGCTTTTGAGATTCTTTTTTCCATCTGGCAAATTTGACTTTTGAAGGCATTCTTCTCCTCATTGGCTTTTTGGCCCTCTTTTGCCATTTGAGTTAGTCTATTTTTTTAAGGTGTTATGTTCTTCAGTCAGGTTGTTGACTTTCCTATCATGATTTTCTGGCATCATTCTCATTTCTCTCCCCAATTTTTCCTCCACTTCTCTTATTTGGTTTTCAAAATCCTTCTTAAGCTCCTCTATGGCTTGTAACCAATCTATATTTTTCTTGGAAGCTTTTGGTACAGGAGTTCTAATTGTGTTGTCTTCCTCCCAGTCCACGCTTTGATCCTTTTTGTCCCCCAAAAAGGAATCTAAAGTTGGATTGCTGGGCTTTCTTTGCTTCTTTTGCCTGTTCATGTTGCCAGTCAGTTACTTGACTTTTGGGCTCAGTAGAACTCTGCTTTCAGAGGGGAGAGCTCTGTCCCAAATCCCTGGGGTTTTTGTAGCTGCTGGAGCTATTAGGAGGCCGTTGCTGTGTCTTCAGCCCCCTCCAGGTTTGGCTCACTGAAATCACATCTCAGGACCACCACCCAAGACAGTGATCCTGATCCAGGCAGCTCAAGGCTAGGACACTTAGCCTCTGAATGATCGCTTGGCCCCCTTGCAGTCTGCAGGCTGGGAGCTTCTGAAGCAGCCACATGCCGGTGGCTATGGGGCAGCCTCTTCAGACTGTCTCTAGCTCTGGAGGCAGTTGGCAGGACCCTCTCCCTGAAATTTAGCTTAGTTCCACTGACCTTTACCCTTTGTCCTTGGCTTCTATGGTTTGGTAATTCTGGAAACCACCACAGCTACCAGTGATCTGCTGTCCTGGAAGCTCCAGCTGGGGTTTCTCCTGGATGCCCTGGGGCTAAAACCACATGGGGCTGGACTCTGCTCCCAGCATGCTGCGATGAGCCCTCTCTGTCCATCTTCTGGGCTACCTTCACTGGGAGCCTTGTTTCTCTGTCATTTTATGAGTTCTGGAGCTCTAAAATTTGTTTGGAGTCATATTTTATAGGTATTTGAGGTGCTTATGGGGGGATCCACAGAGTTCTCCTGTTTCCACTTCAGCATCTTGACTCCCCCCGCCCCCATACCTTTTTCTTAATTTCAGAGTACTTAGCACCTGAATCACAGAGAGAGTTTCTCTTTAATAGATAGAACTAGAGAATCTTAGAAATGCAGAACTGAGTGGGAAACAAAAGATCATTTAGTCCAACTCTTTCATTTTACTGATGAAGGAATTTAGCTTCAGAGGAGTTGTGCAGCTAGTTAGCGGCAGATACAGAAGTAGAATAAAGTCTTCTGACTCTCGGCCTAGTGTCCTTCCCATGGTATCCAAACTAATGCAATGCTCTTATTGTAGGAAAGCATGTATATCTACAGACAAACTTTTAATTAGAAGTGAATATTAACAACTTCTGTTATACTTTCTTATTCATATTTTATTCAGTAATTTATTTTAGAAAACATGAAACAATTTCAACAGCAAGGGCAATATGTTGAATTTTCTGAGCTGGTTAACGATTTTTAAATCCTTATAGACAGGGTCAGAGTATATGGAAAGTATACCTGTAGCTACCATTTGGGGGTGATTTTAATGATGACATTGACCATTTATAAAGTGTTGTTTGAAAGTTTGTAAAATACTTTAGAAATACTATCTCACGTATTCACACAACAATACTGGGAACTAGGTGATATTATTTTTATTATTTCCATTTACAAATTAGAAAACTGAGGCAGAGAAGCTTATGCAGCTAGCAAGTATCTGATGCTGAATTTGGATGCAGATCTTCCTAACTCAAGCTCCAGCATCCTATCCACTGCACTACCTGTGGAAAGAGAACCTAACTTATTTGAAGATAATACAAGAAAGATTGGTGTATTAAAATCATAAGTTAGGCTATATTTTTCCTTTGTTTTTAAATGAATATATTGGAAAGGCATGAATTCCTTTTTTTCAAAAGCAACAACACATAAAGCAACATGTGTGTGTGTTTCATGTCAAGAATACAAAATAAAGTGAGGATAGTTATTAAAAATTTCATTTATATTACAAAACAGCCTTCTACATTTGCTCCTCATGCTCTGGACTTCCCGTCCCTTCTCACTCTCAAAATTCCTTCCAATCCAGGAGTTTTCTCACTCTGGAAGATCCCTTTGCCGCAGTATCCCACCTCCTTAGATTGGTAAATTCCTCTTGAAACCTCCATTTTGAAGTGCCCAGGCCAGTCCCATATTTAATCCTTTATTCCTTTTATAACTGAACTCTACACTCTCTAAATTCTTCCACCCTCTCTATTTAACTCTCCTTTAATGATCTTTCCTCCCCCCCACCTCATTAGAATGTAAGCTCCCTGAGGTCAGGGACTGTCTTTCTTTTTCTTTCTCTTTTTCTTTTCTTTTCCTTTTTTTTCTTTTATTTTCTTTTATTTTTTTTTTTGCGAATATTTACATTCACTTAGCACAGTGCCTGGCCTGTAGTAAGCATGCATATGCTTATTGACTTGACTCGTTAACATTAAATGGCCAAGTTAAAACGGGCACAATTAAGATTAATTTTCTTTCTTTTTTTGTTCAAAGCCCCCATCTATACATTTATGAACCCTCTGAGTAAGGTCAAAGTAGCCACAATTTTGTCCTGATCACTTATGATAATTGGTTCATCCTTTGGTAACTGAATTATTTTTAAAGACATCCTGTCATTTCATAGCTGAGCTGCTGCTCTTACTCAGCAGAAGAACAAACATTAAAACAATAGTACATGAAAATCACTTCAATATCATTTAATATTACTTCAAGAATCTGTGCAGTCTACATTTCACCTACACTGCATTTCACCATAAAGAGGGAAGACCTGATAGACATCTACAAAAAGAAATTTGAAATTAAAAAAATACATATCAAAATTATTTTTTCTTAAAAGTCTCCCCAGGAAATAAAATATAATACAAATATTTATATACAAATTTATAGATATGAGCCCAATGAAAAATAACATGTTTTATCACAGTTTCAGTAGGTTTAACTTTTTCCAAATAGGATCATATTTGATGCACTTAGGTTCCTCAGTATATTTGCATTAATATCCTACTTTTGTTAATTAGTCATTGCCAACTCTTCATGACCCCATTCTTAGCAGAGATACTGGAGTGGGTTGACATTTTTTTTCTCCAGTTATTTACAGATGAAGTAACTAAGGCAAATAGGGTTAAATGACTTGCCCAGGGTCACACAGCTAGCAAGTATCTGAGGCAAGATCTGAAATCAAGAAGAGGAATCTTCCTGACCCCAATCTCAGCACTCTATCCACTATGCTGTCTAACTGCTCAATATCTTATTAGCCTGGGGTATAATGGATAGAGAAGTGGCATGAACCACTAAAAAGAGAAATGGCTTTGGAATCACAGAATTAAGAGGTAAATCCTGCCTCTGAGTCTTACTACCTGTGTGATGTTGAGCTAGTCATTTAATTTCCATCCCTTTCCTCATCTGCAAAAGAAAATTAAATTATATTATTGGTATCTATAGCCTCTTTTAGCTCTAGATTTATGATCCTATTGTAATAACTTAGAGGAATATGTCGTGGAGTATGCAGAGATATGTCTTGCCTGAGTTTAGCCCAAGCTTCCATGTGGTCACTTGAACTGGACCCAGGCAGGGAAATATCCACTTATCCTGCAAGGACTTACATTAATAGGTCAGTCCAGTTCTCCTCTTCCTCACCCTTCTATCATTATACTCTGACACCTGTGAACCTATTTGAATCTTACATGATACATTTGATCACTGGGTAACTTTGGACAAATCATCTGACCTTTATGAACTTCCACTGCCATTTCTTTAAAAAGAGAATAACAACAGCAATTACTAATAGCAATTGTAAGGTTTCTATAAGGATCAGATGAGATAATGCATGTCAGGAGCTTTGTAAACCTTAAAGGCTTTGTGCACGTTAGCCATCATTTTCATCATTGTCATTTCCCTGGCTTCTACAAGAGTCCTTGGGCACAGGTTTAGAAAATGCGTGTGTGTATGTGTGTATGTGTATGCATACATATACATGTTATATATATATATATATGTATATATATATATATACACACACATACACATATATGCATATGAATATTAATATATACAGAAACTGGAAGTGAAGAACCCCAAATCGGGAAGACAAGTTCAAATCCAACTTCAGACACTAGTTGTGTGACCCTGAGAATGTCACCTCACCTTTGTCTACCCTAGTTTCTTCATCTGCAAAATGGAGATAAAAATATCACCTACTTGCCTGGGTTGTTGTGAGGATTAAATGTGATAAAACTTGTAAAGCCCCTTGTAAACCTGAAAATGTTATACAAATTTTTGCTGGCTAGCTGTTTCAGATGGTATACAAATAGTATAGATAGATAGGATAGATACATGGAGAGATAGAGAAAGATTGATAGGAGAGATGGCAGATTGTTAGATGATGATGATGATGATGATGATAGATTGATAGATAGATAGATAGATAGGTAGATAGATAGATAGGTAGGTAGGTAGATAGATGGATGGATTTCAGAGGTTGAACTTAAATCCAAGTCTCCTTAACTCCCAGGCATACCTCTCTCCCTAGATATTGTCTTATATAGAAATTTAGGCCCAAGAACATGGGTACCTGAAGCAGTACTGGGTAGTGTTATGTGTGGGGAGTGGGCAGAGAATTGCCTTGGAAAAGATAACCTGGGTTTCTCTGACATATAATGGTTCTGTGAACCTTGGCAAGTAATTTAACTTTTCCATGCACCAGGCAATTATCTAAGATGATGTTTCAGACCGAATGCTGGTCATTTGAGGAAGTTTCACTATCAGGAGCTCCATATATTAGTGAAATCACAGATCTGAAGGAAATACAAAGACATACAACATGGATGCACCTATATAATTATGATAAATCTGAAAAGGCAATGCCCGATTAATAGCAGTAGCCCTTTGTACTGCATCTGCTTACTCATGAAAAATGACACAAATCAACCTTGGTTGCTTTAAGGCTATTTTGTCTTATGCAAAGACCATAAGGAAACACAAAGCATGAGTATAAGCTGAACTGAAATAATATGATGTGGAAAAATTGGGGAAAAAAAGGATCATCTTCTTATTCTCCTTAATAGGATGATAAATATATAGGCCAGGGTAGGTAAGCCACAGGAGTAGTAGCAGAATTAGTAAGTGAGAATAACTAGGAGTCAAATGATGGGCTGTTATATATTGGCACAGTCTGCATACAGTGTACAGCTGCTTCTTGGACTATACCAGGGGCCTACTCATCTTGCATTAAATTGTCAGAGTGTCAGATTGTTAGAGAGCTGGTTGTCAGATTCCATGGGCTTGCACCTTGATTAACCCTACCTCTTACAGTTTGTACACATGGATAGGGTTGCATCGATGGCTTATAGTTCAAAATTCAGACATGCCACAGGGCTTATTTTTTTTAGCTAACAATCACATCACGGGTTTGGTATGGTGTGTTCTGTGTTTGTCTCTTGTCCTGTTCCTCATTTTTTCCTTTCCTTTCTAGTTCTAACTAAATAAAATTGAGAACTTGCTGCATTGCTTTTTAATGTTTTTAAGCCAAAAAATAGCTTTCTTTGAAAAGAAATGCTGCTCATCTCACATCTGCCAATCTAGCAAGCAATATGCCAATCAGTCCTTCAGTCAGTCAACTGGCATTTATTGAGCATTTCCTAGGTACTAGGCATTGTGGTAAGCACTGGGGAAATGAAGAAAGACAAAACAAGTAGACAAAATACAATTCCTTCTCTCAAGAAGATTTCAGCCTAATGGGGAAAACAATATGCAACCAATTGTGTATAAGCAGGATATATAAAAGACAAATTAGGGCAGCTAGGTGGCACAGTGGATAAAGTGCCCAACCTGGTGTCAGAAAGACTCCTTTTCCTGAGTTCAAATATGACCTCAGCCTTATTAGCTATGGGACTTTAAGCAAGTCATTTCACCCTATTTGCTTTAGTTTCCTCATCTGTGAAATGAGCTTGAGAAGGAAATGGTAATCCATTCCATCATCTTTGCCAGGAAAATCATAAAGGGGGTCATGAAGAGTTGGACATGAATGAAATGACAGAACAACAGGATAAATTGTGGTTAATCTGAGAGAAAAAGGCAGTAAAATTAAGACTAGGAAACAGGATTTCAGTTAAGACTTGAAGAAGGTGATAAAGAAATGTTTGTTGAATAAAATAATGTACATGAATGCTTAAACGGATTCTCTAAACTAATGGCTCTCAAATGAGGGTTAAACCCTCAGTTGCCAGTCACAAGGAGTTGCAATGGAGTAGGAAATATTAGCACTCTTTATAAAGATATAGTGGTTTGTTGGCGGGCAATCTCTTTTTTTCTGTTTCACCATATTAGCATTATTTTCATGGATCTTCACAGACTCTGCCTTTAAATATTTTTTAAATAAACAAATTTATTTATTTTTAGTTTTCACTTCCAACATTCATTTCCACAAGTTTTAAATCTTCTCTACCTCCTTCTCTGCTGCCCTCCCCAAGATGGCATGCAACCCTTTATAGGCTTTACATATACATTCTTTTTTTTTTACATATACATTCTTATTATATATATTTTCAAATTAGTCATGTTTTATAGAAAAATTAGAACAAATCGAGGAACCGTGATAATAAAAAGAAAACAAAACCAATCTAAACTAAACAAAAAAAGAGAACAAATTGTATGCTTCAAGGGGCGATCGGAATCCATATTTATTTCTGTGGATATCGATGGTATTTTCCATCATGAGTCTTGGAATTGTTTTAGGTCCTTGAATTGCTGTGAAGAGCTAATCTATCAAAGTCAGTCATTGCACAAAATAGCTATTACTATGTACAATGTTTTTCTGGTTCTGCTCACTTCACTCAGCATCAGTTCATATAACTCTTTCCAGGTTCTTCTGCAGTTTGCCTGCTCATCATTTCTTATAGCACGATAGTATTCCGTTATATTCATATACCATAACTCATTCAGACATCCCCCAATTGGTAGGCATCCCTTCAATTTCCAGGTCTCGGCCACCACAAAAAGAGCTCCTATAAATATTTTTTGTATTTGTAGGCCCTTTTCCCACTTTTATGACCTCTTTGGTATACAGCCCTACAAGTAGCATTGCTGGGTTAAAATGCATGCACATTTTTATAGCCCTTTGGGCATAGTTCCAAATTGCTCTCCAGATTGGTTGGATCAGTTCACAACTCCACTAACAAAGAATTAGTATTTTAATTTTCCCACATTTTCTGCAGAATTTATAATTTTCCTGTTTTGTAATGTTAGCCAACCTGATAGGTGTAATGTGGTTTGTAAGAATTGTTTTGATTTGCATTTCTCTAATCAATAGCGATGACTATAAATAGCTCTGAAAACTGCCTGCATATGTCTCTTGACCATTTATCAGTTGGGGAATGATTTGTTTTCTTATAAATTTGACTTAGTTCTCTATATATTTGAGATATGGCCTTTATCAGAGACAATAGTTGTAAAAATTCTTTCCCAATTTTGTTTCCCTCCTAATTTTGGTTGCATTGGCTTTGTTTGTGCAAAAAACCTTTTCTTTTAATGTAATCAAAATTATCCATTTTGCATTTCATAATGTTCTCTCTTATTTGGTCATAAATTCCTTCATTCTTCATAAATCTGATAGGTAAATTATTTCTTGCTTTCCTAATTTGTTTATAGTATCAGACTTTATATCTAAATTTTGTACCCATTTGGACTTAATTTTGGTAAATGGTATAAGACATTGGTCTACGCCAAGTTTCTGCCATATTATCTTTTCAGATTTCCCAGAAGCTTCTGTCAAATAGTGAGCTTATATCCCAGAGACCGGGATCTTTGGATTAATCAAACAGCAGATGACTATAGTCATTGAATACTGTGTCTTGCATACCTAGCCTATTCCACTGATCCACCACTCTATTTCTTAGCCAGTACCAAGAAGTTTTGGTTATTGCTGCTTTATAATAGAATTTAAGATCCAGTATGGCTAGGTTACATTCACTGGCTTTTCTTTTCATTAATTCCCTTGATATTCTGGACCTTTTGTTCTTCCAGATGAATTATGTTATTATTTTTTTCTAGCTCTGTAATTTTTTTGGTAGTTTTATTGGCATGGCACTGAATAAGTAAATTAATTTAGGTAGAATTGTCATTTTATTATATTAACTCTGTCTACCCATGAGCAATTCATGCTTTTCCAATTATTTATATCTGATTTTATTTGTGTGAAAAAGGTTTTGTAATTATGTTCATATAATTCCTGGGTTTGTTTTGGCAGGTAGAATCCCAAATATTTTACAATGTCTATAGTAACTTCAAATGGAATTTCTCTTTCTATCTCTTCTGTTGGGTTTTATTAGCAATAAATAGAAATGTTGATAATTTATGTGGGCTTATTTTGTATCCTGCAACTTTGCTAAAGTTGTTTATTATTTCAAGTAGTTTTTTTTACTTGACTCTCTAGGATTCTCTAAGTATATCATCATATTATCTGCAAAGAATGATTGCTTAGTTTCTTCTTTGCCTATTCTAATTCCTTCCATTTCTTTTTCTTTTCCTTACTGAAGCTAACATTTCTGGAACCATATTGAATAACAATGGTGATAATGGACATACTTGTTTCACCACTGATCTTATTGGAAATGTCTCTAGCTTATCACCATTAGGGCTGTAAGGAAAACCATGGCTGGTGAACATCAAGAAAACAATGTAGTAATTTCAAAGGACCACAATGGCTTCATCAAAAGCAGAGTTATCAAATCAATAGGTGAGCAAAATGCTATAGAATTACAGTTTACCTAGATTTTAGTAAAGCATTTGTCAAAGCTACTCTTCTGGAAAAATTAAGAGATGTGGACTGAGCAATATTAATGTTGGGCAGATTTGGAAATAAACAAATGGCTGTCCCCAAGGAGTCTGATAATGGTTCAATATCAAATTAGGATGATGTCTCCAATGGAGTACCCTAGGGATCTATGTTAATCTTTTGCTTTTTAACATTTTTATCAATGACTAAAATGAAGGAAATAATGGCACCCTAACACATTTGCAAAGAACACAAAATTAGGAGGGATAGCCAACACCCTAGATAACAGGATCGAAGAGATGCCCATGCAGCAGTTTGTCTCAAAAAGTTCTGAGGTTTTTGATGGACTGCAAGCTCAATTTGAGTCAACAATGTGACATGTAAGATACAACTGTTAGAAGGAAGAGGTTCTCTAGCAAAAATAAACTTACAGTTAATTTTTGATGGTATGTTCTTATTTTTCCTTTGATTCCATTTCAAATTTGGAGAAATGTAAAACCAATAATTCTTGAACAAAAACTGATCTTATGTTTCATCAAGAGAGGCACAGCGCTGTGGAATAAGGAAGAAAGAGCCCTACTGTATGGTACCCAGATTAAACTACAGCTAGAATATTGTTTTTTGGTTTTTTTTTCCAAATTTTCTAAAGAACAGTGGTAAATTCTAAACCCTCTAGAGATGGTCTATGAGAATGATGAAGTATCTTAAATTCATGCCTTAGGAGGATGGACTAGAAGAATCATGAATGTTTAGCCTGGAGAAAACTTCTAGGTAGAATGAAGCCCTTTTTAAGAATTTGAAGGCCTATCATGAAGAAGTGGGATCACAGGGATGGCTAGGTGGCACAGTGAATAGGGCACCAGCCCTGAAGTCAGGAGGACCTGAATTCAAATCTGGCCTCAGATACTTAACACAAAACTAGCCATGTGACCTTGGGCAAGTCACTTAACCCCAATTGCCTTACCTTCACTCCTCCAAAAACAAAAACAAAAAAAAAAGTGGGATCATCCTTTTTCTGTTCAGCCTCAGAGGTTAGAACTAAGAGAAATTGAGGAAAGTTAAAAAGAGGCAGATTTAGGCTTAATGTGAGAAAACAAAACAAAACAATCTTCCAAATTACTAGTTTTGTAAATAATCTGTTTCAATGGGTCTTCCCTTCAGTGGTGAGATGGAAAAGAATTGAACAGAGCTTTGTTCACAAGGGAAAGTGGTATAAAGAGCACTTTTTAAACTATAAGTTGGATTAAATGACCACTAAGTTTTCTTTCATTTCTGAAATATTGAGATTTTGTGAATTTGTCAGAGACATGAAGACATATCTGTGAAACTATTAATGTTGACACATACGTAGAATCAAATAGCATCAACAAATAGGTTCATAGAATTTAAGTTTGAAGGATCCATGGAAGTAGTGTCATACAACCATGTCATTTTCCAGATGAAGAAAATGTGAACCAAAGAGTCTGAGTGATTTTCAGAAATTCACATTCAGGTGACTAGAGGCATATCCAGGATGAGAATTCAATTCTGAGTCTGTGGTGACCAGAGAGGGAGTATGATGTAGTGTAAGAAACATTGGATAAAGACTCAGCAGATCTAGTAGTGTTAAGTTTATAACTTAATATGCAAATCATCTTAATCTCTCTATACCTCATCCTATCTCTAATTCTCTACCAATTGATTACAAGAGCCCTTATTAAAATAATAATTACCTTTAGATCCCTGTAGTTGTTTAACTACAATGTACATAAAGTCAAATGAAATAAAAAATGAATCTTGCTTCATAGGACAGATGACCTCTAACAAAATTACTTTAAAGTTAATTTAATGGTATGTTTTTTTTATTCAGTTTTAAATTTGGAAGAATGTTCCTATAAGAACCCCTCGCCCCAATCATTCAGTTGAAAAGATTTTGATGAGCATTAATTTAAAGAAGGTTTCAAAGTCTGTGTCATCTGAGGATCCTAATAATGGAAACACTTTTTTCATGACTTCCAGGTCCAGGTATTCTCCTATTGTCGTATCTACTCTCCACTCTTGGAATTTCTCCCATTCATTCCAATTCAACAAATATTTATTAAATGCCCACCATGTGTGAGGAACTGTCCTACGACTGATACAAAGGAAACAGGATGTTGTTCTTCCCTTTGATGAGTATTCTCTGGGTAGACCAAATAATGACATTGTCACTGCTATTATCTAAGTGACAAATAAATGTCATAATAATTCACAAAACCACTTCTTACAGCACAAAACATTTTCAGATTACATTGGTAGACAAAGTATTTATCAACATGGACAAAATCACAAAGCCTTGAAGTATTAAAGAGGTAACAATCACTGAAAGATGCTAGAGTTACGTTATCTTTCTCTTTCATGTCTGGTTTTGCTTTCTTTTTTTTTTTCTTTTCCCAGTGATCACTCATTGGTTACAACCCTTTTATATGACCAAACTATTGTACAATGTGAAAGTATTTGCAGATCCTATACATGATTGCACGCCACCATGGGGGGGGGGG
>JAQQSU010014440.1:0-11420 GCA_028627135.1 Pseudochirops cupreus | reverse complement strand
CCTCCCCCCCACTTATTCTATTTTCTCCTTTGGCCTTATCCCTTTTAAAAATGTTTGCTTGGAACTATACTGTCCCCCAATCTGCCCTCCCTTCTATCCTACCCCCTCTTATCCCCTGCCCCCCCCCCTCATTTTCCTGTAGGGTAAGACACCATTTGAGTGTGTTTGTTAATCCCTCCTTAGGCCAAATTCAATGCGAATCAGATTGACCCATTCCTTTTCCTCTTCCTGCTCTTCCCCTCCATTGTAACAGTTTTCTCTTGCCTCTTTTATATGAGATTATATACCCTAATCTATCACTCCCTTTCTTCTTCTCCCAATAAATTCCTCTCTCACCTCTTAATTTTATTTTTTAGATATCATCCCTTCATATTCAACTCATCCTGTGCCCTCTGTCTATGTATACATGAACATACAAATGCCCACACTCACATATAAATTTATATACACATACATCTGTATCAGCAAGCACCAGAGCATACTCAGGATAGCTGCTAGCACAGGTTCCTAGATTTGCTTTTCTAAAGGAAAGCAACTCAAAATGGGTTAACGATCTTACCTTAATCAATCAAAAATATATCATTTATTTAGTTCAGGGGGGGAAAGTCAACATCCTGAACTTCAGAGAATACAAACAGAAGTTACAAGCAGACAAAGAAACACATCAGCAGATGGGCTTCTAGCCATTTGACTATTATATCCATACCTATTCAATTACCAGATAGGGAAGCACCAACATCTGGGTTTTTCAAAGCCAGGGGGCTCAAAGGCTTTCCAGAGTCTGGTCTGGCCAAATCACACAACTCTTCTCAAAGTGAGCACCAAAGCAAAATCTCACATCAGGGTGTATATTCAGCCTACTCCTGGATCAGAGACTGTCACAGCCCTCTTGACCCACTGCCTAATCACAAAGTAATAAGGTGTGGGCATTCCTGAATAACAAGTCTCCCACCACAGGCTCCATGTGAACACATTCAGTCTATTAGGGGACAGTATACTTTCAAATCTGGGAAGGTTCTCAGAGTCACTTAAGCCACTTAAGCAAAGGGCCTAGTGGCAGGGAAGATTTTCAGATTCCCATAACAACATCCTCCTAAACATACATATATATGTATGTTTAAATATATGTGCATATATATTCCCTTCAGCTATCCTTGTACTGAGAAAAGTTTTGAGTTACAATTATTTTTCTATGTAGGAAAGTAAATAATAGCTCAACTTTAATAAGTTCCTTAAGATTTTTTTCCTGTTTACCTTCTCATGCTTCTTGTACTTAATAGTGAAATTTTCTATTCAACTCTGTTTTTTTTTTCACCAAGAATGCTTGAAAGTCCTTTATTTCATTGAATACCCATATTTTTCCCTGTAGCATTATACTCAGTAATGCTGGGTAGGTGATTCTTGGTTTTAGTCCTACTCCTTTGACTTCCAGAATATCATATTCCAAGCCCTTTGATCTTTTAATGTAGAAGCTGCTAGGTCTTGTGTTATCTTGATTGTGTTTCCACAATACTCAAATTGTTTCTTCCTGACTGCTTGCAGTATTTTCTCCTTGACCTGTGAACTCTGTAATTTGGCTATAATATTTCTAGGAGTTTTCTTTTGGGGATTTTTTCTAAGAGGCAATTGGTGAATTCTTTCAAATTCTATTTTGCCCTCTGGTTCTAGAATATCAGGGCAATTTTGCTTGATAATTTCTTGAAATATAGTGTCTAGACTCTTTTTTTAAATTATGGCTATCAGGTAGACTAATAATTTTTAAATTATCTCTCCTGGAACTATTTTCCAGGTCAGTGGCTTTTTCAATCAGATATTTCACATTGCCTTCTATTTTTTCATTTCTTTGGATCTGTTTTGTAGTACCTTGATTTACCATAAAGTCATTAGCTTCCAGTAGCTCCAATCTTATTTTGAAGGAGCTATTCTCTTCTGTGAGTTTTTTAAATTCCTTATCTATCTGGCAAATTCGGCTTTTTAAAGCATTTTTCTCCTCATTGCCTTTTTGGGCCTCTTTTGCCATTTGAGTTAATCTATTGTTTAAGTTGTGATTTTCTTCTGTATTTTTGGGGGGTCTCCTTTAGCAGGCTGTTAATTTGCTTTTCATGATTTTATTACATCATTCTCATTTTCCTTCCCAATTTTTCTTCCATTTCTCATACTTAATTTTGAAAACCCTTCTTGAGTTCCTCCATGGCCGGTAAATAATTCATATTTTCTTGGAGGCTTTTGATGCAGGAGTTCTGACTTCACTGTCTTCCTCCAGCTCCATGTCTGGATCCTCTTTGTCCCCCCAAAAATGATTCAATCATCTGTTTGTGCTTCTTTTCCTTGTTCATATTGGCAGCCAATTACTAGACTTTTGAGCTCTTTGCCACAGTAGAACTCTTCTTCCATAATGGGTAGGGCTATGTCCCAAATTGCTGGGGTTTTCACAACTGCCAGAGCTATTAAATGAGTGACCTCTCTACAGCCCTCACACTCTCTGGATCACTGGTCACACATCCCAGGACCAACACCCAAAACCACAATCTAGGTCCAAGCAGGTCAAAGCAAGAGTGATTAACATCTGAATGGTAGCTTGGTCCCCCTATAACCTGCAGGCCAGGAGCTCTGAAGCAACCACATAGCTCAGCAACCATGCCTCTACCACTTCTCACTCTGGAGGTAGCAGCTGGACTGCACTCCCCCTGTTCCAAAAATGTTCCACACTAACCTTTTACTTTGTCTTTGGCATTTGTGGATTAAGAAGTCTGGAAACTACTACAGCTGCTGGTGATTTACTCTTGTGAATCTGTGAGAGCTGGGGATGGGCAGGGCTGCCCTGGGGCTAAAACTGTGGTTCAGGTGGGACTGCTCTCAGCTCCCACCATGCTGTGATGGACCCTACCTGCTGGCCTTCCAGGCTTCCTTCAGTGGGAGATTTGTTTTTCTCTGTCACTTCCTTGGTTTTGTAGCTCTAAAGTTTGTTTAGAGTCATTTTTTTTTATATATGTTGGAGGAAGTGGAAGCCAGAGCCACATGGAAGTGCTGTTTCTCCTCTGCCCTCTTGGCTCTGCTCCATTGCCCCCAATTCTTTAAGATCTTAAATTTTTATTTCTTATGTTATTTTTGTTCTTCAATTATTTCTCTTGTTTTTTTTGAACCCCAAAATCAGTCTTACATTAAAAATTATACTATAGGCGTAAGAGGTTTTATTTTATGGGTTCATTTTTTCTTGAAAATATACTTATTTTTTATGCTCCTGCTTTGGCAGTGTTTATTAGCAGATTAATGAGATCATCTATTTTTACTTATTTATATTTTACAGTAATATCTCAAATATATGACTTTTCTTGAAAATACATCTTTTTCATGTATCATTATTTTATGTATTATCAGATGCCAATTTGTAGGATATCATGTGGGGTTGAAGGTTGAATTCCTTTTATTTTTTAATATAGTATTCCATTTTCTCTGGTGATTTCTTGAGTCTATAAAATAAAACTGAGATATTTGCATTTCTTTTTATTCATACTTGAAAATAGTTTACCTGTATGCTTTTATAAATGTTGTTCTTTATCAAACTTGTAGAATTTAACTATCAAATGCTTTGTATTTAAAAAAAAAATGGTGGCAACTCATGGATCCTCTAAAGTAATACTATGATGTCTCTCAATGGTCTAGAGCAGTGGTTTTCAACCTTCCTAATGCCATGATCCTTTAATACAGTTCCTCATATTGTGGTGACCTCCAATCATAAAATTATTTTCATTGCTACTGTAATTTTGCTACTGTTATGAATCATAATGTAAATATCTGATATGCATGATATATTTTCATTGTTACAAATTGAACATAACCCACAGGTTGAGAACTGCTGTTCTAGAGTATCTTTAAATATTTTTTACATTATGGCATTCTGACTTTTTCTAATTGTCAGATTTGTCTGGGAAAAATATAATCCTCAAATTATCTATGCAATTTGCTGTGTAAGTCTAGTAATTTTTGCAGTTCTTTTAATATTAACGAATGAATGGAAAAATATTAAGTACTTAATATGTGCAAAGCAATGCAAGTAGAAAATAAGAGTCCTTTTTCTTAAAGAACTCACATTTTAATGGGAGATTTAACACATATGGAAGGTTTCTGCTCCAAGTGAGATTAAAAGGTCCCATGGTCCTTAAGGTAAAATGTCAAAGCAGAAGCTAATTCATCTTCTCTAATATTATTTCCACTCATAGACATATGTCAATTTCAATCATTTAATATTGCCAAGAACTTTGGTTTTAAGAGCTTTCTTTTCCAGATCTCCAGTAGTTATAACTTTTGTACTTGCAGAAGCACTTATCAGGCTGTGTCTTCAAGAATGCTCCCAAGGATGATGGCTATGGCCATTGCCCTGGAAGTATTGTCATTCAAGAGAGTCTTGGGTTCAAAGTCTTGTCTATTGGCATCTGAGGGGAGATAGTATCCAAGGAGGTAGTAATTTATCCTGCCTGGCACATGTTGCTTCCTTTATCTCCTTCAAGGCTTTTTGCTGCTTCATCTAGACTGGATTGTAGATGGCAGCTAGTTGGTAGCTGGCAGGGATGATGAGCATATTCTCCACAGGAGTTGCTCCTTGGGATGATAGCTGTGAAAGCTGGGTTGAGAATAGGAAGAGTGATTTGGTTGTTGCTGGTACTCACAGGGCTCTTCTCCTTTTATATTTTTTGGTTTCATTTCATGAGCAATTTTTGCTAGGGACAGAGAGGAAGGCAGACTTGTTCTCTACAATGATTTCTCCCCTCCTTGAATTTTCTGGCAGCTGTTCTAAAAGCAGATATGATGGGGCAGCTAGGTGGCACAGTGAATAGAGCACCAGCCCTGGAGTCAGGAGAACCTGAGTTCAAATCTGGCCTCAGACACTTAACACAAAACTAGCTGTGTGACCTTGGGCAAGTTGCTTAATCCCAATTGCCCTCCAGAAAAAAAAAAAAGCAGATATGATGATTTATGAGTTATTGCTATTTTCAAGTCTCTTGGTTTCAAGGTTCTGGACTTTCTCCTTTGATCTTGAAGGAGATGTTAATCAAGGTGGGGGTGGCCATTTGACCTTTCTGGTACATGCTGTCTTCAGTTGCTCTCTCAGGATGACATTTGGCTTTTATAAGGAAGATTATCCTCCTTTTCAGTATTTCTATATACTGAACATGTTATTCTGTCTGTCATATAGTTTCTGCTCCTTTGGATAGTTTCTTCATTTTGTGTTCAATTATTCCTATGCTAGTGTTTGATTTTTTTTTAAGTTCTATGTTGGAAACCCTAATTTTTGATCAAAATTCAGTTTCAATCCCTTTTTGCATAAGTTTTGCTCTGTGTTTCAAGTTATGTGTCTTGAGAGCAGAGCCAAGACGGTGGAGTAGAAACAAGACTTAGCACAGCTCCGGCTTCCACCTCCTCCAATACATGGTAAAAAATATTCTAAACAAACTTTAGAGCTACAGAACCACCAAATGACAGAGAGAAACAAATCTCCCACTGAAGAAAGCCCAGCAGGCTGGCAGAAAGGGTCCACATCACAGTGTTCTGGGAGCTGAGCCCAGCCCTGCATGAGCAATCGGTTTTAGCCCCAGGGTGAGTCCAACTTCTCAAGAGTAAATCACCAGCAGCTGTAGCAGTTTCCAGACTTATCAATTCACAAATTCCAAAAACAAAGTAAAAGGTCAGTATGGAACTTTGTTCAAACAGGGGGAGCTCAGCCTGGCTGCTCCCACAGAGTGAGAAGTACAAGAGGGATGGTAGCTGCAGCTGCTGTTGTGTGGCTGCTTCCATTGCTCATGGCCTGCAAGTTGTAGGGAGACCAAGCAAACATTCAGAGAGTAATTGCTCTTGCTTTGACCTGCCTAGATCCAGATCATGGTCTTGGGTGATGGTGGTGGTTCTGGGGTGTTTGACCAGCGAAGCAGAACATGTGGAGGCTGTAGAGAGGGTGCCCATCTAGTGGCTCTGGTAGCTGCAAAAATCCCAGCAATTTGTGACATAGCTCTCTCCATTTTGGAAGCAGAATTCTACCTTGGCAAATAGCTCAAAATTCTAGTAACTGGCTGCCAATATGAGCAAGCAGAGGAAGCACAAATGGACAATAGAATTCTTTTATAGGGACAAAAAGGATGAAGGCATAGAGTGGGAGGAAGACAGCAAAGTCGGAACTCCTGCATCAAAAGCCTTCAAGAAAAGTATGAATTGGTTACAGGCCATGTAGGAGCTCAAGAAGGATTTTGAAAATCAAGTAAGAGAAGTGGAGGAAAAATTGGGAAGGAAAATGAGAATGATGTAATAAAATGATGAAAAGCAAATTAACAGCCTGCTAAAGGAGACCCAAAAAATACAGAAGAAAATCACAACTTAAACAATAGATTAACTCAAATGGCAAAAGAGGCCCAAAAAGGCAATGAGGAGAAGAATGATTTAAAAAGCCAAATTTGCCAGATAGATAAGTAATTTAAAAAACTCACAGAAGAGAACAGCTCCTTCAAAATAAGATTGGAGCAATTGGAACCTAATGACTTTATGATAAATCAAGATACCATAAAACAGATCTAAACAAATGGAAAAATAGAAGGCAATGTGAAATATCTCATTGGAAAAGACACTGACCTGGAAAATATATCCATGAGAGATAACTCATAAATCAATTGTCTACCTGAAAGCCATGATAAAAAAAAAAAGGCTCCAGAGACCATATTTCAAGAAATTATCAAGCAAAATTGCCCTGATACTCTAGACCCAGAGGACAAAATAGAATTTGAAAGAATTCACCCATCACCTCTTTGAAAAGATCCCCAAAAGAAAGCTCCCAGGAATATTATAGCCAAATTACAGAGTTCACAGGTCAAGGAGAAAATATAGCAAGCAGTCAGGAAGAAACAATTTGAGTATTATGGAAACACAATCAAGATAACACAAGACCTAGCAGCTTCTACATTAAGGGATCAAAGGGCTTGGAATATGATATTCTGGAGGTCAAAGGAGTTAGGACTAAAACCAAAAATCACCTACCCAGCAAAACTGAGTATAATGCTACAGGGAAAAATATGGTCATTCAATGAAATAGAGTACTTTCAAGCATTCTTCATGAAAAAAAAAAACAGAGTTGAATAGAAAATTTGACTTTCAAATATAAGGTGGAAGAGAAGCATGAGAAGGTAAACAGGAAAAAATCATAAGGAACTTATTAAAGTTGAACTATTTACATTCCTATGTGGAAAAATAATAATTGTAACTCAGATTTTTCTAAGGATGAGGATAGCTGAAGGGAATATATATGTGTATATATATATATATATATATACATATATATATGTATATATATTTACATATACATATATGTATGTTTAGGAGGATGTACATGTATATAAATTTATGTGTGAGTGTGGGCATTTGTATGTTCATGTATACATAGACAGAGGGCACAGGATGAGTTGAATATGAAAGGATGATATCTGAAAAATAAAATTAAGAGGTGAGAGAGGAATTTATTGGGAGAAGAAGAAAGGGAGTGATAGATTAGGGTATATAATCTCATATAGAAGAGGCAAGAGAAAACTTTTACAATGGAGGGGAAGAGCAGGGAGGTAAAAGGGAATGGGTCAATCTGATTCGCATTGAATTTGGCCTAAGGAGAGAATAACAAATACACTCAACTGCATATCTTATCCTACAGGAAAATAGGGAGGCAGGGGATAAGAGGGGGGAGGTTGAAGGGAGGGCAGATTAAAGGACAGGGTAGTTACAAGCAAACATTTTTAAAAGGGATAGGATCAAAGGAGAAAACAGAATAACTGGGGGGAGCAGGATAGGATGAAGGAAAATGTAGTTAGTCTTTCACAATATAACTACTATGGAAATGATTTGGGTAACTATGCGTGTACAATCTATATTGAATTGCTTATCTTCTCAGTGGTGGTGGGTGAGGAGGGAAGATAGGAAAAAAATCTGGAACTCAAAGTTTTAAAAACAAATGTTTAAAAGTTGTTTTTGTACATGCAAGTGGGAAATAAGATATACAGGTGCTGGGGTATAGAAACCTATCTTGCCCTACTGGAATGTTATGGGGGTGAAGGGGAAGAATATAAGAGAGAAAAGATTGGGGGTAGGGGTATTCAATAGGCTTGCTATTTTGGGGTGGACTTAGGGGAAAGACAGGAAGAGAAAAAATTGAAACTCAAAATCTTGTGGATATGAATGTTTAAAACTAAAAATAAATAAATAAATAAAAATTGTGTATCTTTAAGATCAGAAGAGGGAAGAGAGATATTTGGAAATGGATTTAATTAAAAACAAAAGATATCAGTAATAGTATTTCATTTATTTTTAACCTAATTTAAAGTTTCTAGCTATTTTTCCATGAACTGTAGGCAATCTGCCGAACTGTCTTTTATATTGGGTAATTCTGGCTTATTTTCCTTCATAATGTGTGTGTTCACACACACACACACACACATACACACACACATATTTGGGAGATTTTACTCGTATTTTTCCTTTTGTCTTTCTGATCTTTTTTCTCTGTTCGTGAGCTCCTCTCCCTACGCAGTAGGCATTCCAGATAAATGCAAGGAAGATTGGAGTGGGCCAACTTCTAGGCCTGCATTATGGAAGGGCCTTTTCCCCTACTCAGAAACTGCAGCTATAATCTGACTCCTTTTTGTGAATCATGATAATTCACAGATTCATACCATGTGTCTTTCAACAAACTGTTGAAATTAAATTCCATTATAGCCATGCTCAAGGGATAATCTGTTGTCTTAGGTCTCCCCTTTCTGAGGTTTTCAAAGTACATATATAGCTCTCTGAACTATCTGGAGGGTTAAATGAAGGTACACTTTCCTTCATCCTATTGCAAGCATAAACTTGGGGCCTTTTAGGTAAGCCTGAGCCTAGCAAAGGGAAACCTTTCATTTTTGTCTTCTTTTCTTTGGCACAGAAAAGTTTGTATCTTTTCCTAATGGGCACCAAAGCCACAGGGGAGAGGTAAGAGCAACAGAAAAGCAGAAACAGATTTAGAGAGAAAGAACATAGGATCAGATTTAGTGATATAGGGGATTTTTGAAGCCATAAAGTCCAAACTCCTTATTTTATAGTGGGGATATTGAGACTAATAGAGGTTAAATGACTTTCCTAAGGTCAAATACATAGAAAGTATTTGAAGTAAGATTTTAATTCTGTTCTCATTGTCCCCAAGTTCATCATCCTATCCACTATACCCTGATGCCAAAAATCCATTCAGAGTTAAAACGTAAAATGTCTAATTAATAATAATAATATTTGCAAATTATCTTATTAATTGAATATTTACCTCAATTGATTCTATTATGGTGGTAAATTACTGGATTATTTTCATTATCATTTAGCTTTCTTTTTTCTGTGTGATAATCAAACTGTTACTTTCATGCCTATTTCATATTGTATATTAGGTTCTTTTTCTTTTTACCCTTTGATGTAGGGGCAAAGCTTGGTAGTCAAAATGGATCTGCTCCTCAGCAATATAATATATGAGTATAATGAAGCACTGCTAAACCTAGTTCCCCTGTTGAGAAGACAAACCTCTCCAGAGCAATCAACGTGGGACAAAACATAAGGGAATATTAAGACTAGGAATGTATACAGGTGGTCACCCATTGTGGCCTAACCTGAGAGGTGACTGCTTAGCCACTATTCTAGATGAGCTGTGTTGTTTTTTTAAAGTCTTTTTTCTTATGCTTTTAGTCTTAAATCAATTTTTTCTTCATATTTGGAGTTACTTTCCTCAGGTGTCCCTTTTTATTCTTTGACTCCAACCACTTCCATTAATTTACAGACCTTCTTTGCTATGGATGTCATGCCTGGTCCAGATCCTTGCCCAGAATAAATTCAGGGGAGAGAGAATTGCTCCTGGATAAGTTTCCAGGCCCACTTTCCTCAAGCCCCAGGGTTTTTCCCCACCTCTAACACGTCCCTTTAGTTTATAGGCATCCCCCATTGCTCTCTCCTACTATTCTCCTCCAGACTCTTCCTTTTCATTGTAGTTACTAAAGAGTGATTATTGCATCTTGAAGGACAAGGTGGAAGATTTAGTCTGAGTCACATAAAGGGCAGAAAGTAGTCTAAATCCCTAAGGACGCACTATTACTTACCACTCTAGGAGTTGCTTGAGCTTGGATTATCCTAAATGTGATGTGAATTGGGAGCAAAGATATCAAACAGGAATTCTTTAGTATTCACGTTTTCTATTGTTAATTCATGGGACTTCATCTTGTCAAGGGCTTCTGTTTTCTAAATTTGTATATTCAACTTTAGTTGAATATCTGTCTGGAGTATTATTATTGTTGTTATTTTTGTCTCTGAGATCTGGTATTGCTAAATGTTGCTCAAAGCATCTACCATTTTATTAGTCATAGGTCTCAGATAATAACTTCATTTCTCTGAGTTTGTATTTGCACACTTTTAAAATGGGAATGAAAGTGATAAATACATGCCTTAAATTCCTCACAGAATTATTAATATGTTAAGCCAAAATGAAATGCTTTGTATAATAGATAGGTTACTGAACATGAAGTCAGGAAGACTGGGGCTTAAATATTTCCATGGATATATAGTAGCTATGTAAACCTCAGCCAGTACCTTAACCTTTCTGTGCCTCAGTTTCCTCTGCTGTAAAATGAAAGTGTTTGATTCCAATCCTTCTAGCATCCCTTACTAGCTCTAAATGTATGATCATAATTGATAGTATATGTGAAAATGCTCTGAAATTACAATTTTTTGCAAGCAAAATACATTGCTTGTCCTTTTTTTTTCTAACTTGAAAAATAAAATTTTCTTTAGGTAATACATTTTTACACAGTAAAGAAAAGTATCTTGATAGGTTATAATCAAGAAAAAATTAGTAGGAAAGGAAATTAAGTGATAAATTAGAATGTTTACTCCTAATGAACCATCACAAATGGGGTATAAAATATAGGCTGCAGAGAGAGAAATCAGGTACAGAAACACTGAAATAGTATAAGGATTCAGAGATAAAATGAAGATCCTCAGGGTGAAACTTTGCATCTTCACTCTCAGCAAATGTTACCCCAAAGTAGAATGTAATAGTTTCATTACTGTGGCTATAATGTTCTAGCCTCAATAATAATAGTATATTTTAAAATTCTAAACTAATTAAGATCTTCATTTACTACCTTCATCATTATAGGGGAATGTTTGTCTTGTTTAATTTCTGTGAAAATGTATTCTTTTATAAATGGATTCATTAAAAACCTTCACCTTTTAGGGTTCAATAATTCAGTTATATTTATTAATTCATACCCATGTAGCATATTAACTCTATTATGATAAATAGGAAATGAATATAAGACATAGTTCTTGTCTTAAGGGACTGACAATCCCTTGGGGGAGGGGTGAGGACTAAGATATATGTGGTA
>JAQQSU010001444.1:0-14996 GCA_028627135.1 Pseudochirops cupreus | reverse complement strand
CTACTTTACAGATGAGCAAACTGAGTCTGAGAAAGGTTAAGTGTCTTTCTAAGAGTCATATACCTAGTGACAGTCTAGGGCGGAATTTGAACTCAATTCATTTGAACTGCTTACAAATCTGGTGTTCTATCTATGACAGTTAGTCCCTAATGAGGGCTGTTTCCAAAATGAGTTGGCCAGTTCTTATAATTGTAGGGTAGACTATTTGTGGGGGAAAACAGTTCCTTTACACTTGCCAAAAAAATAAAATAGGGTATTGAACATCTTTTTGGACTTCACTTACTCTTTTGCCTTTCTTGCAGAAAGATCTTGGAAGAACAATAGATCGTGGAGAGAGTAGGGAGATAGATATCCTCTCAGAAATGACTGATTGGGACTGAAGTTCATTGTAAGCCGATGTGACTGGAGAATATTATTTATAGAATTATAAATTGACATTTTCAGGGAAATTTAAAGGTCATCTATTCACATACTCCCTTTTTAAAGAGAGTTTCTTGATCCCAGGGATCTATCCTCCATCACCCTCTCAGCCCCACCAGTCCAAAAGATAGTAGCTTCTATGGCAGTGGTGGAATGTCAAGAGTTCTTAGAGGAACTTGGCAAAGATAGAGAAAGTGTTGCCCATGTGGCCCAAGTGAGGAGTTTCTGGACTTGATTTACAACAATAGCAACAAAAATCAAAACAAAACAATATAACAACACTCCAGAAAAAGGATTAGCACTAAAAAGAGACAACAGGAAATAATGTGCGTTAGCCCAGAATTGTTGTTGTTGTTTAGTTGTTTTTCAAATTTTTCCACCTTTTCATGACTTCATTTGGGGTTTCCTTGGCAAAGATACTGGAATGGGTTGCCCTTTCCTTTTTCAGCTTGTTTTACAGGTGAAGAAACGGAGGGAAAAAGACTTAAATGGCTTGTCCGAGTTCTCACAGGTAGTGTCTGAGGTCAGATTTGAATTCAGGAAGATGAGTCCTCCTGGCTCCAGGCCTGTCACTCCACCCACTGTACCACCCAGCCGCCCCATCATTGTAATAATTAATAACTGTTCCACACAAGGTTTGTGAATCTATTATTTTGTTGTCACATAACACAGTTAAAATTGTAAATGAAGGGGAAAATTAATCTTGGGCCTTTACTGATAAAGGTACAGATAAAGTACCTTGTAGAAAGAATTGTGCTAACTATAATGCAACATGAATCTTTGTAACTTTTGTTTTCCTGCTAACCATTCCTACTTTCAAATAAATCCTCAGTTTCAGGATGAGACAACAACTTAACTGACTGATGCTTGAATAACACTAAGAACTGGACTATAACATATCTGAATTTAGTGGTATAAAAAGGGGGAAAAAATCTCAACAAATTAGTGCTGCATGCCTTTCATTTAGCCTCAGAGAATTAATTCCTCATTACCTGTACATGCTTAGTCATTTATTCCAAAGTCAGAGACTCTGCTTTCATAACTTTAAGGACCTATGATTTCATACAATAGGATAATATTCCCTCCACCAACACAAATCCCAAGGTCCTCCTTGTAGATAGTCTTCACATGTATGTGTATATGTTGTGCATACATATATACATACTACAATATAGATATGTACATGTAGACATAGACATTGCCATATGCTTTACGTATATAATCATTTGCTGGTCCTGCCTTTGGAGATGAGCTTTTATCTCAATGAACTTATTTCCACTACAAGATTATAAGAATTAGAATTATTAGACAATTAGAAAATTGCCAACCTCACTTTCAATTCCTTTGTAGTTTTAAAGAACCCATCATAGCTTGGGATTTGCTGGCATGTTGTTGAGCACCTGTAGTCAGTCATCTTCATGCTGAGATGAAGGTTTTGAGTAGGGCTTTGGCAGAACATGTAACTTTCCAATTACTTTTAATATGGTTAAGTAAATATTCTGAGTTCTCTTCTTCCTTTTGCACAAAGTAGAAACAAGAATTTCACACAAAGGGTGGGACCTTAGACCAAGAGGTGTGTGTGTGTGTGTGTGTGTGTGTGTGTGTGTGTGTGTGTGTGTGTGTGTGTGACAGAGAGAGAGAGAGAGAGAGAGAAAGAGAGAGAAATGGGCAGGAGGAGAGGCTTCTGACAGTCTTGTGAAGCCTATTGTTCTAGACATAAAGTAAAATACATCAAATTTAAAATGAAATAAAGGTATTTTTGTAAAATGAGCTGGAAAAGGAAATGGCAAACCACTGTAGTATTTTAACCAAGAAAACTCCAAATGAGGTCATGGAGAGTCAGACATGATGAAAAAATGATTGAACAAAGGTTCTTTTTCCCATTCAAGTTCATAGATATCCTGAAATCTATATTGGGACATCTTGTTTATAAGAACTCTTTAGATCAAAAACTAAGGAACGGAACACTCAATATTTCTCACTCCCCACCCCTCATGATAACAACATGAACAACCAAGTACTTTCTAACAGTAGAGGAATACAATGCTGAAATACATCTAAATGTATCCTTCTACATTAAAAGAGTTAGAAATTAAAGATAGTGATGGTTACTGATATCTATACAGTACATGAATGTTTCAAAGCATTTTATTTCATTTAGTTCTATGAGGTAAGAGCTACAAATGCCATTATTCCAATTTTATAAATGAGGAAACTGAGTCTGGGATAACTTCTGTGACCTATTTAGCATTGTCCAACTATTGAGTGGTTTGTTTGTTGGTTTTTAATAAGAATTACAGTTCAAGTCATTCTGAATGCAGTCATGCTCCCATTCTTATTATATAAGAGCAAAATATATATTTATTTAGGGGAAGGGGAAGGGCCAGGATACATGCTGTTTAGACATCAAAATGTCATTAAAGGGGGGTGGCTAAGGTGGTGTAGTGAATAGAGCACTGGCCCTGCAAGTCAGGAGGACCTGAGTTCAAATCCGGCCTCAGACACTTAACACTTACTGGCCATGTGACCTTGGGCAAGTCACTTAACTCCAATTGCTCTACCAAGAAGCAAAAAAGAAATGTCATCAAAGTGTGACTATATCAACTAAGATAGGGGTCGATGATAAGAAATCATGTTCCCTCTTCCTTACACTGATTTTACTGCCTCTGATAAAATTCCACTGCAGTATTGTAGTCATATTTAGGGCTTACTGAATGCCAGGCTGAGGATACAAAGAAAGGTAAAGGACAGTTCCTACTCTCAGGGAACTTACAGTTTATTGAGGGAGACAACACATAAATAAGTATATAAAAACAATTCCTCTCTTTAGATGGATAGATACATAGATACGTAGATATAGAGAGACATATCTATACCTCTCCATGTATTTCATTACTTCTCATGAAAATAATATTCCATTATATACATATCACCTAATTTGTTAAACATTTCCCAATTGACGAAGACCCCCTTAGTTTCCAAAATTTTTGCCACCCAGAAAACACAAATAGCAATATTATTGTATATGTGTATGTTTGTCCGTAAATGTCATTTTCCTCTTTTTTCCCCTTTGGGATAGGCTTAGTACTGGTGCTACTTTGGCAAAGGATATTCTTTATTTTCATAGGTTTGGTGGAAAAAAAAACAGTATGGGATTCATTTAAGAACAATGAACACACCGTCCATAATAAATTCCTAGGAAAGCAAAACGAAAGAATCATAAACCCAGTTAGAAAAAGGCTATGTCTATACATGAAGCATAAAGCAGATTGATTTCTTTAAGGAAACTAACTTTATAATAAGTCACAATATTCTAAAATACATTATAGGTGGGATCCAAATATACTTCTAGTCCCTCAGAACTCGTGTATTTGGGGTATCTGCCAAAATCAGAAATGATCCACTTTTTTTTTTCAATTCTCACATGACACTTTGTATATTTTCCAAACATTTGCTTTCTTCTATCTTTTTTCAATCATTCTATTTATAAATATACACATAAAAAGATATTTATCTTTCTATTTAGTTATTTGTCTAAATGTGTTATCTCCCCTTCTAGCTTGTACCATTCTTAAGGGCATGTCTTATGAGTTATGTCCAAAACAGAACTCATTATCTTCTCCACAAACCCACCTTTATTCTCAACTTTTCTATTTCTGTCAAGGGTACCACCATGCATTCACTCATCACAAACTTGGAGTCCTTCATTCTTATTTACCTCATATATTCTGTCAGTTGTCAAATCTTGTCATTTCTTTCTCCACATCTCGCAGATGCTATCTCTACTCACACAACCACTCCTTCCTAGTCTAGACCCTCATCACTTCTTACCTGAATTATTTCAAGAGTTTTATAATTAATCTCCCTCCCTCAAGTCATCCTGTCTCTTACATATACATACATACATGCATGTACATAAGAGAGAGAGATACTAGTATGATTATCCTAAAGTCATTGTAACCATATCACCATGCTACTAAATAAAACCAATGACTTTTGGTTTCCTCTAAGATCAATATAAGCTCCTGACTATGTTCTTCATCTACAGTCTTCCATCTCACATCTTCATGCTTTTGTATTGCTAGTTCCCCACATCTGGAATCTTTTTTCCACCTTCTTGTATATATCCTGGGGTCTCTGGTTTACTTCAAGCTCAAATGTCACTTTTTACAGAAGGTATTTCCTACCTTCCATCTACTAAATATTGATCTTATATATACCTCTGTGCATATGTGTTGTTTACCGCATTGAAAAGTAAGTCGCTTGAGATCAGCATCTATTTCTGTTTTCTATATGTCCTCAGTCATTTAGCAGAAGAGCTAAATGCTAACAATGCAACAAGTGCTTAATAGCCAATGCTGCTTTTTGCTGTTGTTTTTTTCTGCTGCTGCTGTTGCTCTTATTATTATCTGCTCATTTCAGTTGTGAACACCTCTTCATGACCTCATTTGGGTTTTGTTTTTTTTTTTTTGCAAATTTATTGGAGTAGTTTTGCCATTTCTTTTTCTAGCTCATTTTACAGATGAGGAAATTTGAGGAAACAGGGTTACATGACTTGCCCTAGCTAATGTCTGAGTTCAAATTTGAACTCAGGTCTTTCTGACTTCAGGCCACGCACTCCATCCACTGTGCCACCTAGTTTCCCTGAACAGTCTCTTTGTATTTCCAGTGTTTTCAAAATGAAATAAAAACATATACATAACCAAACAGAAGACTTTATATTATGGTTATTTTTGTCTATGGTACAGAATTTGGCTCAAGAGCATTGAGATATATGTGTAAACCATCTTTCTTATGCAAAATTTTTACCACTGTAGCCATAGCTAGTATGGTCATGCATACAGATGTAATATGTGTATTGTATTAGATGTAGTAAATGCTTCAAATGTCCATTTATATTCCTGCCATAAGTGATATCTTTACTCTCAAAGTATCCTACTCATAAAATTTTTTCCTTAGGACTAGTCATCTTCACCACTATCATTATCATTATATTTTTATTCCTAATTTACGTTAAATTATTTTCAAATACTTAATATGAATGAATAATCCTGACATTATCATAAACAAATAGATACTGGCAGATTTTGAAATTTTCTTTTATAATTCATTGAATTATATATCACTTGAATCATGACCCACTTTGTATAATTCTATATTTTGTCTAAATGGAAAAATTACCATGCTGGGTGATATGGCACTTTAAGAAGTGTAAGACCATCTCTCTAATTCAGAAATAAGCAATTAAATGTGTCACCTAATCAAGAGGAAATAGAAACTCAAAGAAAGCTGATTGAGAAAATTTTTGACATAATATAACTGGAATTTTAGGAAGGACTTTCAAATCTCAGAGAAATCAGTGTTAAATGCAGGGAAGTTAATTTTACTCAAGTCTGAGTTTAAATAAGCTATAATTGTTAATATATTAAAATTAATGAGAAGAATATGCCATTATAGACAATGATTTGCATTTACTTAGCTCTTTCTGTAAGTTGTCTGTCATTAAATAAATGAATAGGTTTTTCTATTTGCCTATTAAAAAAATATCTCAAATCCATGAGAAAATATTGCAATTTTTAGGTTCAGTTTCCTATATATTTCAGAAGGCCAATTATTAAGATCACAAAAAATCACACACACTCACTGACATCTAATTTGGGTCATTGTATATTAAGGCACTAATTCCAGGTAAATGAGGGTGAAAGCACAGAAGTTATTTGAATTCTAAGAAAAGTTAGTGTTGCTATTATGCATGGAGCAAGGATAAAAATGGTACCACATGGATATAAATGCTTGATGATGAATGAAAAATTATTTCCTACTAAATGCTATTTCAAATATGTACCTCCCAAAGGATTTTTAAGAGTATAATTTTAAAGTATCTTATGAAAGTTTTAGTATCCAATGAAGGCTCATATCCCAACCAATGAAATGTACACATGGGACTAGAAGTTTTTTTTTTAATTTGTCACTCACTGTGTAAACTGAACTAAATAATAGTTGTATTTCCCTGTCTCTCTTTCCTTGCTAAAAGATGGGACCAATAATGGCTAACTGGCAATAAAATGATTGAAACTCCCTAGTGATAGATGCTATATAAATGCCAGGCATTAACATTTTAATTTGATTAAAACATTGCCTGATGTGACTGAAATCCACCTATTCATATCCATGAGATTTTTTATAACCCACATAGCTTGCTCTCAGAAAGTGTAAAGTACCAAATTAAAATTCAAAGCATTTGAAAAATTCAGAACTTTACAGAACTGTCATTATTTAAACAGTTTATAGAAAATGCTTTAAAAAAAAAGAAAATGTTCAGAGAACCTAAAAAAGAATAAGGTTAGTACCAAACACTTTATCTGAATGCAAAGAGAGGGAGAACACTAAACAAGTCAGATTAATCTAGAGAAATAGGTTGTTTTCCCTGTATGTTTTTTGAAAGCAGTTAAAGTATCATAATATCCAATCATCTTTGACAGAAAGTTTGCTTTACCTTACTTCATCTAAGAAGAGTAGAATGAATATCATGAAATTACTGCTCCTATAATAGAATGATACAATTTTATCAGAATCACATCACAATTTTTTTTTTGGTTTTGTTTTTTTTTTTACAGATTGTTAGTCTCTCACCTGACATTTCTCCATCTGATCCCCAACTATAATTTACAAGTGATACAAATCTGTTAGCAAGATATAACTGAGAGTTATTATGCATAAATTACCTGCTTTCCCTTGGGACAAGGCAATGATATGTAGCATTTCTTAAGGCCATCATAAGAGCAACAATGATAAGTAAATGGGGTAACTAAACATTTGGCAAATTGTCATAAGAATGAGTCATACTTTTCCTGATTTCAATGAATAAAACTTTTCTGGAAAGTAGAGAAAGGTGAAAAGGGAAGAGATAACATCAAACTTTAGGACTTTAGAAGAGCATGATCTAAAAACATTCTTATTATGTTTAAAAATAGCAAAAGCAAATTATTTTTTTGTCATAGATGGAGAATGAGTGTAGTTCTAATTAGATAATTTTTTATATTACCAAACATATCATTTCCCCTGACATGTGAAGGAAATAGAAAGGAACAGATTAAAACAGATGTGAGAATACCCAAAGAGACAAAGAAGAACACTTCAGTGGAACAGACATTTTCAGAGAAAGTCAGTAAGATTTTATGAACCTCTAAAGAATGAAGTGAGTAGAACCAGAACAGTTGTATAACAATAACAACACTATAAAGGGTGGGGGAGTGGGGCAAACTAATTTTAAAGACTTGAGAACTTTGATGATTGAAGTGTCCAATTATTCTAGAAGACTAAAGATGATGCGTGATACTCATTTCTTGACCAAGAAATAATTGCTCAAATTCAGAAGAAGTTGCAGATTTCTGAATATATTCAATAAGAGGATTTGTTTTACCTGACTATGGATATTTGTTACAAGGGTTTCATTTTTGTTTTTCTCTCATGGGGCAAGGGAATCACGGAGCTGAGAGGGCAAGGGACAGAGTAGCAAAGAAGGAAAGGAAAGAGGAAGGAGGGGAAGGGAAAAGAAAAAGGGGAGGGGAGAGAAGGAAGACAGTGTTTAAACCTACCAGCTAACTTAATTATATGAAGAAAAAAGAAAAGCATGCTACATGCAATAAAGCCCTGTATTTTCAGGTCTAGGTGTCCCTCTTTTTTTCTGTTCTATTATGCATATGCAAATACTAGTTTTTTAGGTTTTTCTTAAATTCATGATAAAAAAGCCTTTAAAAAAAAAGACAGAATGGCAGATCAGGAGGAGACTACAGAAACACCAGGGGAAACAACAATTTAATTTGTATTCAAAGGACCAAAGTTCACATTCCATCTCTGTTACTACCTATGAGATTTCAGCAACTCACATAACCTCTCTGGACCTCAATTTACTCATCTGTAGAATGAGGAGGTCAAACCAAATGTTGTCTGAGGTCACTGTGAGCTTTCAAACTATGATCTTTGAAACTTCTAAAGAATTGATCTTATGTGTCCTTAAAGAGAAGATCAGTTTATCAAACAAAACAGATTTGCATTTTGTAAATCCCTCAGTTTCTATTATAGAGTAGAATGGTTAGTGGATCTTTCACTTAAAGTTAATTGTCATAGATTTTTTGCACTGAAAATGACTTATTTTTATATTTATAAATTAACTATACAGTGCAAGAATGCCTGCTTACTTCTGAACATGACAATGTTCTTTACAGCTAAAGAAAAATTCACAATTATTTTAAAGGTTCATGAGTTTTCACATGCATGAAATTTCATTTTTATATTCCCAGTTCTTCATTAACTTTAATAAAATGCTAACGAATGCTCTGAAACAATTGCTCAATACTTCACCTGAGGAAGTGTCTCTATCTAAGCTTTTTGAGGGCAATATATGACATCTGCCCATGAGGTTTGCAGTAATTTCAATAATCCTATGTATACATAGGTAAGAGGAAAAAAGAACTGGTTGAATGTTTTAAGTAACATCAAACCATTTAAAGCATTATCTTCTACATGGAACTTGCATTGATTCTCTCAGGAACTAGTGTCTTCCTCCCTAAAAGTATCCTAAAAATGCATCCATTTTTACACACTCATAAATTTACATACAATCTTCTGTCAAAGAATGTAAGTTCTTTGAGAGCAATGTCTGTTTCCTATTTTTGTCTTGGGATCCCCAGCACCTAGTGCCTAATACAAAAAAAGCACTTAATTACAACTTATTGATTCAGTATTCATGTGCATACTCTTAGTATTTAGACATTGTATGACACTTTTGTAATTAGCAATTGCCCTTCTGTTTTCCCATGTTCTACTTGTGGGGACCTCAGCTTCTCAAATAGTATGTCTGAAATGAGGAGCAATCATTTCATCTATTTCCTTTGCTGTGAGCTTCATGATGATCTCTGCCCAAAGGGAGGGAAAACACACAATGGATATTTTGGACAGATTAATCTACATAACTATAGAAGTCCATTCAACTGTCTATGAATTGAAGTTGTTTTCTTTCTAAGAGCCACAGTCTTTCCTTTCTAGGACTTGAAGAGTGGAAAAAGGAACCAAATTGCACCCCACTATTCCAAGCTCAGCTGAGAAGTTGACAAAAGTCAGTTTTTATGATCTTGGGCAGGCTTAGATGAAAACCTTAATTTATCTTCCTGTTACTTTAATTCTTTGCCTCCACTGCTCTCATTTGTTGGGGCGAAGTGGTATCATATCATACCCTCCCTCTAATCACGCCCACTACTTG
This sequence comes from Pseudochirops cupreus, assembly GCA_028627135.1. Classification (NCBI taxonomy): domain Eukaryota; kingdom Metazoa; phylum Chordata; class Mammalia; order Diprotodontia; family Pseudocheiridae; genus Pseudochirops; species Pseudochirops cupreus. The sequence goes on along the minus strand of JAQQSU010001444.1, from coordinate 5,314 downwards.
ATTCTCATGAAACAGGGTAGCAGACTACATGTAAGCTAATCCTGCCCAGTGGTTGGATCTATCCATATGTCCTTGAGTATCTCTGTGGCCACTATATGTCCACTTGATAAAGTTACCCAGCACTGCAACAATGGGCATTGGTGGCACAGAGTAAATGGTTAATAGCAATGTTGTCTGAAACAATGTACTGTATCCACATAGTATAGAAGAGAAGGCTTTTGTCATACACACACACACACACGTACATACACATATCCTCCTATACGTACATATACATGCGCGTGTACATATATACATACATACACATATATATATATGTACATACATACATATACATACATATGCACACATATATTCTCTTCAACTATCCTCATACTGAGAAAAGTCTCCTGAGTTACAATTATAATTTTTCCATGTAGGAATGTAAATAGTTCGTCTTTAATAAGTTCCTTATGATTTCTCTTTTCTGTTTACCTTCTCATGCTTCTCTTGCTTCTTGTATTTAAAAGTCAAATTTTCTGTTCAGCTCTGCTCTTTGCATCAAGAATGCTTGAAAGTCCTCTATTTCATTAAATGATCAATCTTTCTCCTGAAACATCATACTCAGTTTTGCTGGGTAAATGAGTCTTGGTTTTAATCCTATCTCCTTGACCTCTCTAATATCATATCCCAAGGCCTTCAATCACTTAATGTAGAAGCTGGTTGTGTTTCCACAATACTCAAATTGTTTCTTCCTGACAGCTTGTAATATTTTCTCCTTGACCTAAGAACTCTGGAATTTGGCAATAATATTCCTAGGGGTTTTCTTTTCGAGATCGTTTTTAAGAGGTCATCAGTTAATTCTTCTGATTTCTAATTTGCCCTCTGGTTCTAGAATATCAGCACAATTTTCCTTGAGAATTTCTTGAAAGATGATTTCTAGGTTGTTGTTGTTGTTTTTTTTTTTATCATGGCTTTCAGGTAGTCCAATAATTTTTAAAATTATCTCTCCTGGATCTGTTTTCCAGGTCAGTGGTTTTTCCAATGAAATATTTCACATTGCCTTCTATTTTTTCTCATTTGTTTGGATCTGTTTAATAGTATCTTGATTTCTCATAAAGTCATTAGTTTCCACTTGCTCCTATCTAATGTTGAAGGAATTATTTCTCTTCAGTGAGTTTTTGAAATTTCTTTTCCATCTGACTAATTCTGCTTTTTAAGGCATTCTTCTCCTCTTTGGTTTTTTGGACCTCTTTTGCCATATGAGTTAGTTTATTTTTCAAGGTGTTATTTTCTTCAGTAAGTCTTTTGACTTGCTTTTCATGATTTTCTTGCATTGTTCTCATTGCTCTTTCCAATTTATCCTCTACTTCTCTTACTTGATCTTCAAAATCCTTCTGAAGCTGTGCTATGGCCTACAACCAGTTCATATTTTTCTTGGAGGCTTTTGATGCAGGAGTTTTGACTTTGTTGTCTTCTTCTGGTTCAATGTTTTGATCTTCTTTGTCCCCAAAAAAGAGTTCTACAGTCTGATTGCACTTCCTCTGTTTGCTCATCTTGCCAGGCAATTACTTTACTTTTGAGGTCTTTGTCGTGGTAGAACTCTGCTTCCACAGGGGAGAGTGCTGTGTCCCAGGCTTAAATATGTTTTAGAATAAATCTCAATTCAGCAGGGCTGTGTCACTCAAATTTATGATCTCCATATATGTTCAACCATATTGAGAAAAATATTTTCTTAATTAAATAGGTGGTAAATACAATAAGATAAGAGAACTGACAAAGTGTCAATTGAAATTACATCCCATGGGGTGGCTAGGTGGCACAGTGAATGGAGCACCAGCCTTGGAGTCAGGAGGGCCTGAGTTCAAATCTGGCCTCAGACACTTAATACAAAAACCTAGCTGTGTGGCCTTTTAAGTCACTTAACCCCAACTGCCCTGCCTTCCCTCCAAAAAGCAGACAGAAAGAAAGAAACAAACAAACAAAGAAAGAAAAGAAAAAAAATTATCACCCAGGATATCTGTGTTTTCTTTACCATTAACATGGACTGGAGACGATGGATCAAGTCGGAGGTTGGTACATAGCCTGAATAGTCAACTGGAAAATGATAGCTCAGACATTGGAGGAGAGAAACCTGACAAGGAGGTTAAGCAAACAAGAACCAAACAGGCACAAAAGGAGTAGAGAAATGACAATTTCCCTGGAATAAAAGAGAATTTCCCTGCAAAGAATTAAAGATGATTATGGCAAGGCCAAAACATGAAAGAGCATGTTGGATAGGTGAATTTTTTTGCTGTCAGAAATCTCCTCTCTTTCCAAATTGCTCTATGGGCATATAGAACATGAAAAGCATATTTCCAATAATTAAAAATGTTTACTCAGGAGTGATTCAGGGCCTTGAGTAGCAATTAATTGTTGCAGCCCCTCCCAGACCTTGGGTTTAATTGGATATTGACCACAATGAGAGTGCTCTTTAGGATCTTGTAGGCAAACAGTAGTTGCAGAGGTATGAATACCTCAGCCAGGAATTCCCTGATCCCAAACAATTGACTCAGCTAATTCCTACACTTCCAGGGGAACATGAGGAGGTCTGGTAAACAAAGGGAGGCTTAACTAGAGAAAATTGGCTCCCCAATTTCACCATTAGGTCCCTTCCCAACAAGGGGGCAGGGCAAGAAGAGAGCATAAGGAAGGAGTGTTCGAACACAGATCCTCAAGTAGGCATGGGAGAGTGTATGTCTGGAGACATCCTTTAATTTCTCCTTCATTGCCCATGATGCAACAGGTTAAAGACAGGGTAGGACCAGAGTTACTGGTTAAAACCAAGAATGTAGCCATGATAAATTGGGTAACCTTACCTTCAGCCTTGAATTTTGCATAGAGCTGGTTCTGAGAGATGGACAAAGTGGGAGCAGTGCCAAGCCCCAGGCTCCCCCATCATTCTTAGTCTTGAGAAGACTTAAGGACAAGGTAATTGGCAGAGGCTTCACCACTTCTCCAAACTCAGAAATAATCCTTCCTCCAATGTCCCTCCTCCTAACATGGACATGCTTCCACAGATTTTGGCACTCCTTGGACCAGTGGCCTTCCTTGTGGCATTGAAAGCAGGTTTCCCCACTACCTGATTTGCCAGAAGCACCCTCAAGTATGTTCCTGTCCATGGCAGCAGTCAAGAATTGAGCATGTTCTCTAATGCATTCCCTTCATTCTCTCTCTCCTCTGCTACAAACGAGTCTCTGTTGTTAAAGACGCCAGTTGTTAAAGACGTCTCCAGTATTTGGGCCTGAGATGTTTGGTGTCCCATGGCCAATTTCTGCAGTTTCCTCCTAATATCTGGGGCAGAGTGATTAATGAAATACTTGCTAAGGATTGCTGTCCCCTTTATACAGTCATGAGATAAATTCATGTATTTCTTAATGGCTTCTAATAGCTGGTCTTAGAAAAGGGCAAGGTTTCCCTTTTCTCCCTGAGTAATTTCCTTATTTAAAAAAAAATGTATTGCTTTCAAAATGCATTTCTTAGGCCTTCTAACAGGCAAATTTTCTTTCCCCTATCTTCACTCTTTTGATAGTCCCATCCCAGGTCACTAATGGGAAGAGCAGGACATATTTTGAAGGGTCATTGGAAACCAAAATGTTGGGATTTAGGGGTACTCAGGACCCCAAAATACTGACAAACTGGGTTTTGCTCAAATGATTTCTGCCCAAGACTCCTTTCAGTCAAAGAAAAACAAAGTTAATTAAAGATCCACCATATTGGTCAGACTCTTAAGAAATCTCACCATTAGCTAGACTCTTAAGGAATCTGAGCATTTGTGACTCTAACGCCAATGGGTCAGATTGAATCTGAGCATGTTCATGAAAGCAAGATAGATCTTATATACAGAAAGACTGTGGGAGGGATCTAGGGGTGGCCAAGTAGTCTGGGTTGACTAAAGGAGGTATTTAGGGAAGGTCTTGAAGAGAAGTCTAAGGAGGATCTTAATGGAACTGGGGTGACTAGAGGTGAAACTCCAGGAAGGAAGAGAATGGGATTTTGATTGGATCAAGGTTGGGAAGCAACTGGTTGCAATTCAGAGGTAACTGACAATGGAGTGCTAGGCTAGGATGAGGGTAATATATTTGGGCATGAAAAGCCAGATCAAGTGTGAAAATTCAGGGACAATTCAAGGTGGGGATTTTCCCTGGGCCTTTGGTCAAATGGGACTCAGATTCTCTGGGGGTAAAGAGAAACAGTCTCACCTTCAGCCCATACCCCATCATTCTTGGTTTTCCTAAGACATTACTAAGAGTTGTAGCTAACATTTTATGGCATTTTAAAGTTTATAAAGCACTTAACAGATACAAATTTATTCATTTCCCACAACATTCCTCTGATGTACTTAGTAAAGTATGTTTATCCCCATTTTACAAATAAGAAAACTGTTAATTAGGTAAGCAACTAGTAAATACCAGAAGCAGATTCAAACTAGTTCTTTCCTAAGGGGAAAGTTCATTACTTTCCCCACTAAATCTTGGCATATTGACTCAAACTTCATATAATGTTTGCTAGTCTCTTGAGAAATTCACTGTAAATTTCAGTATTTTTTTTAACTTCTTTTCTCCACGCTGCATAATACTGTGTTTCTGAATGTCAATTTCTAGCTAGGTTCATACAACACCAACAGAAAGCAGACAATTTAGTTGAATAAGGAGCTATTGCAAAAATCACAGTTTTTAAAATCAGTCAAAATATCTTCACCGATTGCATGGAACCACTTACCACTATAGTACTATCATGAAAAGAGCCACAGATCTGTACATAAATGATGTGAGTTCAAATTCTGTCTACGAAATTTAAAATTTGGGTTTCCTTGAGCAAGTCACATACATACATGCATATATATATATATATATATATATATATATATATATACATATATATATATATATATATATACACCCTATTTTTCAAATCTCTAAAAAGAACCGATTGCAATAAGTGACCTCTAAGGTCCCTTCTAGCTTTAAATCTATGACCAGATTATACATTATTCTGAAGACTTCTTTTTCTTTTTTTTTAAATTTTATTATAGTTTGCATCATTCATTTCCACAAGATTTTGAGTTACATATTTTCTCCCCCTCTTTCCCCCACCCACTGCCTCAAAACAGCCATCCCAGTGTGTCCCCCCTCCCCCAGTCTGTTCTCTCCTATGTCACTTTTTGGTAGGGCAGGATGGATCTCCCAAAGGCAGTGCCTGTGTATCTCAAGTTCCAATTGGATATAGTCAATAATAATAATAATAATTGCAAATATATATAGATAGATAGAGAGATAGATAGATACACATTCAT